>JAAEAF010007969.1:0-43402 GCA_011037195.1 Triatoma infestans
TTTTTTTTTTATAGTAGAATTCAAACGAGCTTGGCTCCTTGTCATAAGTTTGTATTTTCTTAAGACAATAAACAAATAAATAATAAATAATAAATTGATGTTAAACACCAATAAAATTTTTTCCAAGGAATTCATAATATTTATTTAAATTATGTGTTTATTATTTAATTATAATTATTTATATTAATTTAATATATATAGCGCAGTGCACAAATTATTGAAAAAGTACTATAAAGATGGAAATCTACGCATGAACTAATTCAAAACAAAAATCTAGTTTCCGGGAACATCATAAAAGAAGGAATCGAATTAATTATTATTGCAATTAAAACAAATTTCTCCTCTAGTCGTAGAATGAAGGATATGTCAACTTTAGTCAGAATTCAATTTCAAATCGATTATTTGGTTTTACAATTTTTACAGTTTAGGTATAAGGAAGTATTTTGCGATCGTATCAAATTTTCGGCATTGAATTTTTATCAGAAATACATCATGTTTGTGTATGGAAAAATAATCGTAGCGAATGATCTTTGTGTGTGTTTGTGTGTGATCAAAATATTTCAAAAATGAAAAATCGCAGAAAGTTCAAACTTTATATTCTGTTAACATAGCATAACCACAAGAAGGTTTCAGACAATATCCATAAACCGGAAGTGGGACGACTTTAATATATGTTTTTTTTTTCAGTTTTTGCATTTTCTGGAAAAAGGTTCCGATTTTCTCATTTCGTATACTGTGTACAATAAGAGTGCTTATCACTTTTTTACTTGAAAATTTATTTCTTTGTAGGGTTCTGGGTGAACAGTAAACAACAAGCTTACCACTAAGTTACCACTAATTTATGATTCTGTTGCCTATATAAATATTAAGATACATTAGAAACATCGATAGAATTCCAAATTTGAAGAAAATCGGTTAACCGGAGGTGAGAATTGGATTTTCTAGAATTTTTTTTGGAAACAGTTACAACGATTTTTAATAAACTTGGAATGTTAATTGCACAGATAAAAACGTATCATTTTTATTTGATACATTTTTCTGGGGAAAATTGAATTTAGAGAGATTATGAGTAAAAATTAGGTTAAAATTTAAACTACCACTACAAACTTTATTCGTTGAAACAAAGGGAATTGCTATAGAAGTACCCTACCACATTTTTCGGTACTTACGTATTAACGCCACCGCAGCTACAGATTTGGCGGTTATTAAGTGCCACCAATCTACACCTAAAATTTTTGCGACAAATCATAAAATAAAACACTTTATTTAAAATCAAAACACTTTCAAAATTCAAAACACTTTATTTAAAAACAAAGTAGTCAATCGGATTTCGGTGGAAAATGGGCCGATATAGAGTTTAACATAGATTCAAAACAGTCTCTATTTTCTTTCACCTGATGCTGTCGCCATATGAACTCTGATAAATAAGATTCCAAATGATGTTTCGCTGTCCCACTATGTCTCTTGTTCCTCCATTTAGCACTGCCCCACATTCTCTCAACTGTTTGTGTATGAACTCCTGTATCACGATCAATAAAATTGTATTTATGATTAACTTTAGCAGGTAGGAATCCTTCTATTTCTATTGTATTTGTTTGGTAACCTTTCCAACTGTCAGAATAAATTGTGCTACCATCTGCAATGTTTTCAATAATTTTATCAAGAAGGGTAGAGCCAGTTCTATTAGGAACAGTGACAACAAACGAATCTTTTGGTTCTCTACATATATCACCAAACATCCACTGTTCGGGTAATACTCGACCACAATTATTTTTACGTTTAGTAAACAAACTTTCATCAATTTCCACAATGCAATCTGGTCCACCTACCTTCTTGTTTGGTTTATTCTCCATATCCAAGACACATAATTCATGCATGTAATTGTTCCAATCTATAACAGTTTTATCCGATAAATCAAGTTGCTTTTCACAAAATTTAATCGACGTCAAGTCCTCGCACCAGCAGTATATGAATCTCAAAGCTGAACAAAATGGAATTCTGCTTCCCTCAAACCAGTTGTCTTTTCTAAGTCCCACTTGCTGATCACACTGTCTGAAATTCCATTTCCAAAACTTACGTTTACCAAAATAAAGTTTCATGCCATGGGAATTGGTACATTTTCGTTTTTTTGGTCAAATATTTCGCTCCTGAAAAAATAAAATTGCATCTTGTTCTGTTTTTGGCAAATCCCAAATACGCATTTTCGTAGCAATAAAAAATGGCGTCAAAAATCAGCAAACAACAAGGCAACAAGGAATCCAAAAGATAACTGCGTGCGCGTGCGAACAACAAGATTGCTCTTTATTGGCGCCAAACTTCTGCTGCGGTGGCGTTAATACGTAAGTACCCATTTTTCTTTGGCAAGCCCAACTTAACGTGTTTGTTGACATTATAATTTTAAAGAAAATTGTTCATTATCTTGTATTAATAAGCAATAATTGAAACTCTTGCGAGTATTGCATAGCACATTTTTACTTTCTCTTACTAATAATGATAAGAGGAAGTATTGCAATCGTGACAGATTTTCGTAATTGTGTTTTTACCGGAAATAATATTTTGAGAGGTTCCCTGAGTCTAAATATGTTGTGCTTAGAAAATGTGGTCTGTATGTGTGTGTGTGATATGTCAAAAATGAAAAGTAGCAGAAAGCTCAAACTTGGTATTCCGTTTAAGTACTATCACCGCATCAAACACGAAGAAATGGGCAAAATCCATCAACCGAAAGTATCATTTTACTGATTTTTTTTTTGTTTCAGCTTTTATGATTTTCTCAACAACGGTACCAACGATTTTTTTCAAACATGGTATATCAACTAATGTAACAAGCAACCAAAGAGAAGCTCAGCAACCAAAGAGAGTAAAGAGAAGAGAAACGAACCCAAGCACTCTCTCTCGGACTGGAGTGGAAGAAACTGTAACTGTAATAAATACAGTGACGGACAGTCTAGAGACATACAGTTCGATACAGTTTAATATAGTTCACTATGGTTCATCATCTCGCCAGTCACTTCGTGTCATTTTCATACCACTCTACCTTAACCATTCTCTACTGTCAAGTCCAGGCAGTCAAGTCAAGGACTCTACAGTCAGCAGTGTCTCATTATTATTATACATAGTTAACCAGTTTAACCAAGTCTTCTTGATTCATCAACCAGACCCATATTCTCTCTACTTAACAACCATTATATTGATGATGTAACAGCAACCAAAGAGAGTAAAGAGAAGAGAAACGAACCCAAGCACTCTCTCTCGGACTGGAGTGGGAGAAACTGTATAAATACAGCGACGGACAGTCTAGAGACCTACAGTTCGATACAGTTTAATATAGTTCACTATGGTTCATCATCTCGCCAGTCACTTCGTGTCATTTTCATACAATTCTACCTTAACCATTCTCTACTGTAAAGTCCAGACAGACTGTGTCTCATTATTATTATTATACATAGTTAACCAGTTTAACCAAGTCTTCTTAATTCATCAACCAGACCCAAATTCTCTCCACCTAACACAACCATTATACTAATTATAGAACATACTAGGGTATATCCACATATTCCCTGGAAAATTCGTTTAATGGCACTTTTGGGGGAGAGGTGGGATAATGTTTTCGTCTAAAGTGCTATTTCAGTTATTATACAATTCTATGGTCTAAATAATATTAATTAGAATTGAAAGGGAAGGAATAGCTAAGTGGTTAGCATACTGGACTCCCAAGCAGAAGACCCGGGTTCCAGTCCAGCTGTGCTACGCTTGGCTTTTTTAATTAACGTATATTATGCTTGGTTTTGCTTGTGAAATACTCGTAAAGTGTAGGAATATGTTTATTATGGAAGTTCCCCTGATCCTTGAATTACCAAAAATAGTCGACGTAATTGAGCATCTTTAAACAGTATAAGTAATTATTGGATTTAACTTTAAAATTATTTATAGTATTATAAATTTATAAGTATAATTTTGAAGTATATAAAATCAGTTACAATAATTTATTTGATAAAAATATTGAGTTATGAAACAAAGAGATAGGATACTGTGTGATGATAGTATTATTATTAAATAAAGCGACCTACTGACCAATATACAGTTCGGGCACACATCAGGTACTACTACTGTGTAAGCCAATGATACTAACCGAGCTATCATGGTAATAAATATTTGGAAGGGGATGATGTTCCTTGGCATACTTTTCTATAACACAACTAGGACACGTATACACACGCAAATATATATATTTACACTAAAGTAACAGCTGATCATTATATTTACATTTATTTTTATTTGCTCTTTAAAAGTGTTGTAGGTCAATCTAAAATTTCTCTTTACCTACTATAAATCTTAAAAATCTATTCACGGTCATTTTAATTTCTCAAAATTTCTAGAAATAATAATAAATCTAGTACAACTTAATTCATGATTATTGCAAATCTGGTGTAGATTTTGGTTAAATGGGAGCATGAAAAATGACTTGAAAATATACAAGGGAAATGTTGGTATCCCCAATGGGCCCATAATAAAGCCATAGAAAGCCAAGAAAAGAACGTGGAAGGAAATTACAATGGTAATAATGTTAATAAAGTCAAGACGCGACTGATTGCAAGACTATGCAACACACACCCTACAGACTGTTAGTAAAATGATAACAGAATAGTTACATAGTAAAAAAATAAGCCTTATGATACTGAAAATTGGGAAAAATTTGCCCTAGATTTCTGAAATAATCTATTTATATTCTTTGAAAAATAAAAGAGTTTCAATATAAAAGGTTTCTGTTAAAAATCCGTTAATGGAAGGTGCCATTTTTTAACTAAAGCTTTCCACAATTTTACTTTCAATATACTAAAGCGGCTGCAAAGAGATAAGAACTACTATAACGCACACATTCTTACTTTGAATCAAATTAGTCTATTGTAATTTCTGCCGAAAGAAAAAGATTAAGTATATGTTTTCGCAAATTTTTTTTTAGAAAGAAGTAAGTCGTTCCATAATCGCTTCTCATATGTAAAAGAGTGAGTAAATTTTGTTATATTACTCATTGAATGTTACAACATGCTTTCTTATTTTTTTCGAGTTCAACTAAAACTAAACTTTTGTTACAACAATCTTGAAGAGATAAGGCCTGCGTGAAGGTGATTATTACAAAGAATAAGCCATTCTTTGTAATAATCTGGATTATTAACACAAGCCGTGTTAACACCCAGCAGTTTTCAACTGCCATATTTCCAGCACTGGTAAATAGAGACCGCTATTAAATGCTGGTCCCTTTTTTAATCGCGAGGCTGGATCAACCCTGATGGATGAAGGCTGGATAAACCCAGAAGGCTGGATTCCCCATTGGAAACGAACCTGGATCGCTCGCGCGAATGGGGAAGGGAATATGATTAAAAATGTTGTTTGGGAATAAATTATTTATTATTAAAACTGGGTGCCTATTGGCCTGGGACCTAAGCTTATGTAGCTTTTATCCCCCCCATTTCCCCACCCAGATTATCCCTCTAATTAATCTTCCCCGGTAGTCTATCGGTTTGTCTACAGTATTCTAAAATATCTTTCAGCTCCAACCCTCCCAGGCAGTCCCGCGGGAGTGATGCCCTTCAAAATACACGAAACCTGCTACCACCGAAACGGGGACATAGACATAAATAGTGATACACCGTTTCCACAAGTCAATGATCACATAAATAATTTATTTAGGAATAAATTAATTTTTAGCTAGAAGTAAACAAATGAGAATAATGGAAGAACCAATATACATATTACCTACCAACCATAGGTACGATTATAGTCGTTCACAATCATATTTATCCTATTGAATTTTAGCTCTTTGTTCTTTCGGTAAATTTCTTCAATCACTGACCGGGATACTCACATCTTTCAGCACATCCTGGTCTATTATTATCCAACCTTAATTTCTGACACCTGTAATCATTATTTACCCCCCTCTCTGAGCTGTCAAGCCATCGGAATATGCTAATCTTGACCTGCCTTTGCTTTCCAAGAAGAATTCGCTTCGATCGAATTCTTCACCACAGTCAACTATTAATGCATCCCTAAACCTCGTTTACTATCCTTTTCTCAAATTAATTGTGAGTATTGATCTTCCAGAACTTAAGAACCAACCAAATAGCAATGCAACAGAAAAAATTTTCTACACTTCGTACTTCATTGATCACTGATATATCTCTATTATTTTGAAATCTTCTTCTTTGATGGGAGACAGGCATTCACATATAATTTTAGTCAAATACAGCTTTTTGGTGTATGAGTTATGAGTAATGAACACTTCTCATCTCCTGGGCTCGTAAACATATTGTCTCTTGATGCATTCAGTGCAGTATTAATAATTAATCGAAATTAATCAGCATTAATCGCGAGATTAATGCAAATCTATCTGTCAGAAAAATTAGCAGTGAAAATTCGCAATTTATATTAATCTTCGGGAAATAATAGTTAAATAATAAGAAATAATAATAGTTAATTCTTTTACTCTTTTTTTTTTAAGAGCAATTAAAACTGCCTTTGAAGTATTAATTTGTTAATTGTCTATAACAATGCTATAATATAAATGGATTTAAATGAATTTCTATGTGAATATTTTGTTAATTTCAACTAGATTTATTTGGATTGTAATAACATCTGTCAAACCAAGGAAATCCACTTTAGCTTTCTTCATTTCTTTTACCAATTCGTACTCCTTGCCACTTATTGCTCGAACATTCCATGTTGCAATTCGTAAAAACCCTTTTTCATGCCTGGTCGTATACCATAAAGACTGTCCATTCTTCCTTTGATAACTTTTAATCATAGAATTTCGGATATGCGAGGGATTGTGGCCCACAGTAGCCTCGCAGTCACAGCATCCTTGCCCACAGTATTGGCCCCAGTAACAGCCAATACCAGCTCTCGGGAGTTCGAGACAACAAAAGGAATCCGTCAAGGCTGCAGCCTTAGTCCGCTATTGTTCATAGTTGCCCTAGATGAAGTACTTGAGAGCTCTCAAGTCAGAATGCACAAGTTTGAGGTGGGTTTCTTTAGAATGGCACCCTTTCGCTTGAAAACGTCCTAGCTTTCGTCGATGATATTGTCCTGATTGCGAGCAATGCTGACAACCTGCAATATAATTTGAATATTCTCCAGGAAGAGCTGAGAAAAATTAATATGCCTATAAATACAATGAAGACGAAGACGATGGAGATTGGCAGGAAAAGGGAGCAGCCATTGAACTTTATGGTTAATCGGCAAGTCCTACAGCAAGTTGAAAACTTCATATATCTGGGAGTTAATATAAATGAAGAAGGCCGAATTCATAAAGAAATAAATAAGAGGATCGCTTCGGCAGGAATAATGTTTATTTAATACCTTAAAAAGAGGATTTGTAAACAAAAAAGAAATTAGAAAAAAAGCACTAAGGTAACAATCTTTAAAAATACATACCTCCCAATCTTAACATACGGCAGTGAGTCATGAGCTCCCACATCAAAACATCGTAGCCAAATCCAAGCAGCGGAAATGCGCTTTCTTCGAAGGATCGAGGGTAAGGCGCATAGGGACCGAGTAAGGAACACTACGATAAGATCAAACCTAGTTGTCAAACCTGTGGAGGAATTACTGAGAGAAAACAGGCTAAGATGGTATGGGCATTTGATGAGGATGGATATAGTGAGGAGGGAGAGTGGCTAGGACATACTATAAGGCGAAAATGAAGGGACAGCAAGATCGAGGAAGACCGCAAAGCCTTTGGGAAGATGTGATCAGAGAAGATTTTACAACAAGGAGACTGGAATGGGCCAAGAGAGCTAAATTGACAAAGGACAGGAATAGTTGGAAGGCACAACTGAAGGCAATCTCTGCACCGTGAGGTAGAAGAGATGTAGATTAAGAAGAAGAAGACAAAAATTTTTCTGGAAGGAAGAGAGTGATTTAAGGTGGGACTCTGCTTCCCAGTAAAGTGCCACTTAAAATTTACTTTCTACAGCCTACACATTATTACTTATTATCAATAAAATACGCGACCAGAATTCCGAGATTAAGAAAACCGGCGTAATTGGAAATATTATTTTTCTGAATAGATATTTGAGTTTTTCGAATTTCTCGGAATTTTCTCCAAACTTGGAGAAATTATCTTTCAAGTTTTTGTTGGAGATTGATAGAGATACTGCTTGTTGGTAATACACAGCAATGTAGTAAATACTATGAGCTAAGAAAAACAGCTTGCAAAAAAAATATGGTCCTTCCCCTCTGTTTATGTGTATAATTAAAGGCAGACAAATATTTACTAAATATACCACGTGTCAATTTGATAATAATTAGTGATAGAGAGGGAAGGGCATAGCTAAGTGGTTAGTGTATTGGACTCCTACGCAGAGGACACGGGTTCGAGTCCAGTTGTGCTGCCCTTAGATTTTTTTTCTTCCTAGGAGCCTCTACAGCTCACTGTCCGGTGATGGGCAGTGTTGTCCGTAACGAGAGAACACTGTCCGGAGACCGGCAGTGCACTGAGAAGGCTCCGGGCGCCAATGACCATAGATGTTGACGCGCCTTAAAAAAAAAAAAAAAAATTACTAATAAGAGAGTGTGAGAATAAGAAACCACACCTTCGAATCCTAACCAATTTCATCAGCTAGTTAAAAGCTATATTCAGTGCAAACTTTAATGATTATTTTTCAGCCATTTCAAGAAAAATTCTATTTATCCGATATATTAAGTTAATTTATCTTTATCCTAACCTTATGAGTAATATCTCAGTTTTAAGATATCCTTAAGGAGATGGAGATTACAGCCAGAGGTGCATTAGTGTCTACAACTCCGTCTTGTGTTTTTTTTTTTTTTTTTTTTTTTACAAATTTCATTTGTTCATTCGCTGAACAGAATAGAGACGTTTCGACCTAATGAGGTTATCCTCAGCTATTACAGGCATTCAGTCCATAAATTTGTTATAAAAAAAAAGTACTGATAAGAGAGTATGAGTGTTTCACACTAGATTTGTTTCTTTTAGTGATTTCTTTGTTTAAATTCAAATATAAATATTTTATCTTTTTAAACTTGAAACGTTATCTTTAATTAACGTTTCAAGTTTACCCATAAAATCAACACAATATACCAAAAACTAGGTTTTCCTAGTTATTCTAATTCTTTTTTTCGTTTCCACTTTTGGTTTTTTTAGCTACATATTTAGTATTGCTATCAATTTTTTTTTCAGAATTTTTAAAAGATTTATTCATTTATTATCTTATAGAGGAGATTCTCTATATATATATAAAAAAAAATAATACAAATAAAGAAATAAAATGTATATTCCAAATAAAACTGAACAAGAGGCGCGTGGTCACAAGTAATCAATGAGCAGTTTAAAAGGTCATGCTTACAACATTTCCTTTTGGATGACGTATATCTGGTTATATACAAAATTCCGATAACTGTACAAAAACCATCATTTTAATATCCTGTGCTACAGTGGAGTTTACTCTCTACACATAGTCATGGTTTGTAATGTTTGCTAACATGACACTGTATGTTGTGAATTATTACTTGTTCTCTAAGATATCTAGATGACCCATTCAAATTGCACTAACTGAGATAGTGAACAATTTCCCTGAATAAATATTACCCAATTTGCCTTTCATATAAGAGAACGTATCTTTAGAATATTCGTTATGTAGTAATTAATAAAATTATCTATTTTGAAGAATATATGAAAAATTAAATTTTGCTCAAATATTGGTGGTTTTTTAATAAAAATAGTTATTTCATTTTTCTACGATTTTATCCATAAAAAAAAACATCGGCCAATTTTATTAAATTGGTTACACTAACTATGAATATATAGAGTGACCAATCACTTTTGTTGGAAACTTATTTTCTGTGAATGTTTATTTAAAAAAGTATTGTGGAAGGGGTTATTTGTATGGTTTCCTCAAAAAAAGATATTTTATTAAATTTAGATTCTCAAATTGATAAAAAATTGAAGATAAGCTAAGATTTAATAGAAATTATAAGTTTGAAGAAAATCTGTCAATTACAAAACAATGTAAACTGCACTAAGAGAAACTAGTGTGAGGGTTTTATACTTTTTTTTATTTTTTAAATTTTTTTTTTTTACGAGTAGTTCAATATCAAGAAACCAAACCTTCGAATCCTAACAATTTCATCAGTTAGTTAAAAGCTATATTCAGTGCAAACTTTAATGATTATTTTTCAGCCATTTCAAGAAAAATTCTATTTATACGATATATTAAGTTAATTTATCTTTATCCTAAACTTATGAGTAATATCTGAGCTTTAAGATATCCTTAAGGAGATGTAGATTAAAGCCAGAAGTGCATTAGTGTATACAACTTCTTCTTGGCTTTTTTTTTTTGTTTTATAAATTTTATTTGTTCATTCGCTGAACAGAATAGAGACGTTTCGATCTAAATGAGGTTATCCTCAGCTAATATAGGCATTCAGTCCATTCATTTGTTAAAAAAGAAGTCTATTTAAATCCATTCTATGGTGAAATGGTCTTCAAATTATTTAACTTAAAAGAATATGGAGAAACTTCACTATGGGTGAATTTTGTTTAAAAAGCTTTATATTAATTTGTAAACTATTTGTTTTTATAAAACATTTCACTTGTTTAAACTAATTTCTTCTATACTGTCAACAAGAATGGGTTTAAATTTAGATTTTTCCAACAACTGATGATATAAACTAGGTAAACGTAATTAATAGCTGAAGTAATGACCTTATTACATGGAAACGCGCTATTCTATTCAGTGAATGAATTAGTAAAATCTATAAAAATAAGGGATTTCCGCTAATCTATTTCCGATTGTAATAATTATAGTGGAAGAAGCAAGTGGAAAAATAGAAATAATTGGAAATATATTCTATATTTTAAATAATATCAGCTTTTAAAGGAAATTTCTACGTTGGCTGGCAAGAGAAGGATCAAAACGCAGGAACAAGACACCGTTACAAGAGAGAGGTCGAAGAACTCGGCCACTCTTTGTGTGTTAACCCCTTCTAGAAATTAGGGCAGGTTTTAATTAATATCAAGAGCATTATTGTTTGATCAGTATTATTTCAGCATTCTCAACGGAGTATCATTCCATCATTAGTTTTACAACAATCAAATCCGAAGCATCCAACCAGTAACACTCGTCGCATTCAGAACGTGATTCTCTCATTTTAAATACAGTGTTGGCACACTTATTGCCATAAGTTTTTAATTTGAACATTTGTATTTAAGTGCAAGAGTTTCTACATATTTATAAGCTTATTATTGTGAAGTATTTAAATACATCTACTTTAAAACAGTGGTGACTTCTTACTTATTTCTTATATCCACAATAGACCTCAACTTGTGCAGTGGAATGAGGCTCCCCCCCCCGCTTCTATTCTACTTATTTCTTATCCTTCTCTCTTTTCTTAAACATATTCACAGACAAGCCCATTAAACCCCTCTCGTGCTTCACACATTACAACACTACTACACACACTACATCTACCCAATTACATAGTATTAGAGTATTATTATTTTAACGATATAATAAACCTAATTTACCAAGAGTTTATAGGCGCTTATCGATTTTATGAAGTTTTTTTCAATTCATGAGCTAAAACAAATAAGAACATGACATTATTTAGGAAGAAAGTTACGTTACTAGGAAACTGGGGAGAATTAATAAAGTCTTAAAATAAGACAGAAAAGGTTGAATAGTGAAGGAGAGCTTTTGTTAATGTAACTTTTCTTTTCTTTCTGTTATCCCACAAATTATAAAAGTTTTAAATCTCTCCAATAATATTTCTTGCCCCCACTAACTTGAGTAACTTAAACCTAATTTAGCTTAAAGAGATCATATACAAGACCAACTTTGGGAGCATCTTTTAGCAAAAATATCTACATTATAAAAATCTAAAAAAGTAGTTACTTCTTTAAAAATTAATGATGTTAATGCAACGTATTTTAATAAAAGAAATATTCTACCGTTAATGTTAAAAGAATAATCCCATTCCTCCCACAAAAACCGCCTCCTTAAATGAATTTATCCGGAGAAATGTATCAAATAAAAGTTGTAGCTCATTGTGTGTGTAGTTCACATACTTAGCTAAAAAAAAAAATCGTTGGAGCCGTTTTAGAGTGAATAGGAGAAAACTAAAAACTATTTTAAATTGCATTAAATTGCACTTCCGATTATCGATTTTCTTCAAACTCGGAATTTCGACAACTTAATTAATTCCATACAATTATGTAATAACTCAAATAGCACTTTAGAGGAAACCATCACCCCTTGCCCTTCCACATAAGTGAGCTTAAATGAATTTACCCAGAAAAATGTTTTAAATAAAAGTTGTAGCTCTTTGTTGTATGTGTAGTTGATATAATAAGTTTAAAGAAAATCGTTGGAGCCATTGTTGAGAAATTCGCAAAAAAAGTGAAAAAAAAAAAAAAAATTCAGTAAAGTGGTACTTCCGGTTGAGGAATTTTGACTGATAACTTACTGTCGGATCTTATGGGTGATATCTTAACGAAATATCAAGTTTCTTCAATTTTTCGTTTTTGAGTTATGCGTTCACACACACACACACACACCAATAAAAACCACTTTTTTGGACTCAGGGGACCTCAAAACGGATATTTTCGATGAAAACTATCCGTAGATAGATATCGAAAATTTTGACACGATTATAATATTTGCATTTATTAGTGAAAGTAAAAAAATTAAAAATATTTACTTTCGAAACAATTCTTAAAAATTTATTGTCTCCATCAGTTTTTATTCTCGGCATAAAATGTTAGTTTTTATACAGTTTTTTTTTACAATCACCCAAGTTTTTTTCCATTCTGTACGCACGTACACATTGTAGATATTTCATGATGTAGACGCTCATGAATTAACAATTTATTTGAATATTCATACATACACGTTCTTCTTATACATTCACTTTCTTTTTACTTCACAAATATTCTTGATATTGTATGATCAAATTTTTCATTTTACTGTAATTGTATGATGTAATTAAATATACTGCATTTATGTAACATAAACAATATTCTGTTGAATATCTCAAGATCGGAAAACGGCATTTTATATTCCAAAAATTAAAAAAAAAAAAAAGCAAGGGTCGTTTTTAGTAGTATCTATTTTGGGCAATTCCATTTTTTCCTTCTTTTAAAAAATTTTAATAATTTATATTTCAATATAAAGGTATTTGCTGGAGTTTTTAGTTTTTTAAAACAAAAGTATTTTGTGAAATGTGAGGAGCTGTCTAATAACAAATTGTATGTAAATTGTAGAATAGATGATTGGGTAAGCAGTGCTGGAAAATGTCAAATATTATTCAGGTAGCCGCCCACTGTCTAATTCAATCATATGATGAAATTTCATTTCATATAGATACTGAATAAATTAAACTCACTGAGGTGGATGAAGATCCAAAGAACGTATAAAAAAAAAAAATAATTCTAACTGTGGCACAATACAGATATATTTGTAACTTCTCAAATATTTTTTATTTATTTTTTCAAAAAAATGTATAATCACTTGTGAAAAGGGATTCATTTATAAATAATAAGTACCCTAGGTATAAACTAGTTCTATCTATAGTTCTATACTCAAAATGATGCCCTGTATGATTGTAATTCAAAATTTTATTGGAATATCCGATATTTATCTAAGTTTTAGCCATTATTACGTAAAAAGCTCTGGAACTCCAAATTTTTTTTTTTTGTGGAAACTTTCATTGAAGTTAACAATTAGACTTGAAAATCCAGAAATCCGAGGATTTTCAGACTTGATATTCCGTTTGGATGTCAACTATTAGTTCTCTAAATAAATATTTCGGTTGTTTTACGCTAAGCCAGTATTACTAATTTACTGAATTTACTTTTTGCTAGTTTTTACAATTTGCAAAAAAATGTTTCAAAAATCTTCTTCAAAAACTTAGTATTTTCTTAGGAAACTTAAAAGATATTTTTCACTTTTAAGTGGAGGGAATTACAGAGTTTGTAGTTGTTCTTCTGAAGAAGCTAAAAATGTCGATATATTTTAGCACACTATTAACCCATTTCTTAGAATTATTTTCATATATCTAAAAGATGTTTATAAAATCAAAAAGAATGGTGAAACACAAAACATTCCTCTGAGAGAAAACAGGATATCCCTTTTGTTTCGTCTAAAATTCTTTCTTTCTTTAGTATTCTGATTAGGCGCCGCTCTCCCTTCATTGGTCTCAAGCCAGCTGTTGGCGTGTCTTCTGGCACATGACTGTCAGGCTTCCATTCATGGACATCTTCACAGCATTCATCCTTATGGATGAGCTCAGTTGGTTGTCGGCGGTCCAAAATGCTCATCGGGGGTCCGGCCAGTACTATTAGTGAGACGTTGTTGTGTCTTTCACGAAGCTCTCTCAGATATCTGGCTGGATCCCTTAGTGGACATTGTGGTTTAAGGAGACATCTCTATGTAATGGGGCTCATGCCGGAACCATTTTATAGAGTCTGTGAGACAGAGGAGGAAACACTGATCCTTCGTATGACAGATGCCTGGGTTGTGAGTAAATTAGGTTCAGGTCCTTTGGTCGGAACAGGGTGTCTTAGGCTATTCCACGTTAAGGTTATTGTCCGATTTGTTCCTACTGCGGTGAATCATAGATGGATTAGACCCGGGTCTGGATGTTGTTGTTGATGTTGTTTTCCTTGGGGTAGCTATACGGGACCAGTGGGGTTTTGGATACCGTAGGGTTTGCTCCCTCCCCAAAGACAAATAATAATAATAATAATACTAGTATTCTGATTTTTAAACATTTATTTCTCAATATAAATCTTAATCTACTACTGAACTTTGTAATTCTACAGGATTTCTTGCATCAGAGTGTAAATTAATAAACTAAATTTCCAGGTAGGTAGAAAGTAAAAAAAAGTTGGTTAATCTCAAAAGTGAATAAAATTTTGTTTATGCGATACTAAATGAACAAAAAAGAAATTGCTGTGACAAGATTAAAACATAATTAAACAGAAATACTTTAATTTAAACCATTTTAGTAATAAATAGTAAAAGATTCGGAAGTCAACTATCTCACACGTTTGTTTTTTTTTTTGTTTTTTTAAAAGAATTAATGAATTTATAAATATCAATTAATATGTTGCATTTAAGGCCTACTAAACTGCTTTATTTGATAAAAAATATTAATCCAATCACTACCCCGAAAATCAATTCATACTTTATTTTGTAACAAATATGTTTATCTATAAGAATCATGTCGAAGTATCGAAAAATATTTAACTTTGAGGGAAAAAGAATCTAATAAAATATTTTTAAATGGACTGGGGGGGGAGGATCCTGGGAATTTCTGTGTAGATATTATAAACCAAATAAATTATATTAATCTCATTTATTTACTCCATTATTTTTATATTTATTTTGTAAACTGGAAATGTCTGTCTGTCTAGAGAATTGAAAAATTAGTATGTCAATCCCAAACAAAAAAGTACATTAAAATCAAAAGCTACATAAAAATATAAATTTTTTATTAAATACCTACATTAACTGCATGCTGCAATTATTTATTATTACATTTTTAAATGTAGAGTTTAAAAAAACTGGCAATCTGTCCAAGTTTTTAGTTGAAACCGAAATAATGATTTATAATTAACTGGACTCATTTTTCTACTAGTTTCGTAATGAATTTGTAGCGCAAGTGCTACATATTTATATACGAGAAGGATATATGTAATTGAAATTAAAGTAAAATATAATGATTAAGTATAAAAGAGTGAAAATTATTTGTGGAAGTTTAAATATTATACTTGAAGTACCTCTTTCATTGCCTACCCCTCCCAGTATTTCTTGTTAAAACGATGATAATATTAAAAAAAAATAAAAAAATCATTATTTGTTTATATATATTGTAAATATATATTTATAAAATATATATTTTTATTTATAACTGTAGATGAATTATAAGTAAATAGAGTTACAAAAAATGCTTGAAGAAAATTATAATCCATGCGGTGAATTTCCCAGTACATATTATTTGCAGTTTCCAAATTTAGAAGTCAAATTCCATAAGTTGATTTTATTTATATTTATCAAATCTGCTAATTTTTTTATTCAATTGATGTCAATGTTTTGGAAGTAATTCCTAAAACGGAATCTGTTTACTCAATTGGATATTTCATTTTCTGCTATTTTTATCATAACGGGTGTCGTGGAATTGTAGTGGACAGATAAGTAAGTAGAAGAGGAAAGGTCAGTAAGTAGAAATGTCAGCCTAAAATGGCAGAGTATTGGTGATGGTGATGTTTTCTTGAAGACTGTGTCTACAAGAAGTGAATGTCAGAATGATTGCAGACTCGATTGTGGTCTGTCATTTTGAGTCTAGCTACTTCTCTTCTCCATCTTATAGGGGTTGAAATAGGCGGCTCTTGATCTCTCTCCTAGCTTGTGGTAGGGAGATGTGTTACGTCTCATGTGACGTGGTGGATGTCTTGTAGCTGTGGGTGGATGACGTAGCAGTTGGGCGGATTGTCAGTGATTTTTTTTTTTTTTGTTTGTTGCAGGCAAGATATTTGGCCAACAATCCATGACCAACGGGTTTCTTTAAACATGGTTTTTAACTTATCATTTTCATATGAATTTTTTGCAAAGAAAACTAATTTTTTGGGCTTCTGGTTCTGGCATAGCAATGGCATCATGCTTACCTCATCAGAAAGGAGATGTGGAAGTAATTTAGTTATTTGTCGCGAAGATTTATTGTTAAATGTCAGATTATCAGAATAGTGTGTCATTAAACTACATTATAAACTTTTTTCTGTAATTTCATATAAACAAGTAAAAATATTATATCAATGGAAATTATTGATGAACCTGATTGTTTTATTCGGCTGTAATTTAATCATAAAAAAAAATCTTAATAATAAAAATTTTTGTTTGCAACTGAATGGCAAATAAACTGAACAGGTAAATGATGGTTTATAATCCCCCATAATGTGTTTTAGGGAACATATCGTAATACAATATTTACTTAATTAATATTCTAATATATAAATGTATTCATCATTATAATTATTTGGCATTGTAATACAACAAACAACAAAAATATGAATTAACATACGGTATAAAAATAATAACTGGCATTCTTTAGTGGCCAATAATAAAAAAAAAAACAATGTGTTAATTTAAAAATAAAATAAGTTAATTTTTATTAGAGAGTTCATCGTAATAATAATTTGATTTCCATCCAACTATCATTGTAAGTTCATTTATTTTCTTGAATGAATGTATTTTTTATTTACATGTAAATTAGTTTGTTCACCAGCTTTACTATTACACAAACTTTTACTTGTTGTAGTGTGTTCCTACCAAATAATAGCATTGCATATTTATAGAAATGATTTAAGTTTGTGAAACTAATATCTGATATTCAACCTTCTATACATTAATATTCCATTATAAAAGTAAAATTTGCAAAATATTCACTCAGAAATTCCTAAATTGTCGGTTTTATTTAAATAACGCACATAACATACGTATTATAATAAATAAAGGGAAAATATTTAATTGTTTTAACAGTCTTCAAGTTGTAAGTATTTACAAAGAAAGAAATGAGACATCGAGCGGAATAGGCGTTATCAGTGGGGAAAAATCCAACATCTAAATCGTAGATTAGTGAGGTCATCTAACTGAAATTTGTGGTCTTTGTGTTTACGAGTATTATGAGTATTCTTTTACTCTTCTAACAGTCTTATTCTATAAAGTATAGACCACCCCATCACTGTAGACAAACCAATTCAAGATTCGAACCGTTTTTTAGAAAAAATTTGTTCTTGCTATCAGTAAATGCAAATTAATTACTGTATTAGAGCTGGGTTTTTTTATTGTCATTTTTCCCAGCACCACAATGTGAATTATATATTATGTGATAGAGAATTTGGTGAAGTGGTAAAGATAAAATCTGGTAAACTTAACACTGTAAATATGTAAATATCTGACAATAAAATATTATTTTATTTATTTATTTATTTATTTATTTATTTATTGTATATACCTTAATTTTATGCTCTTTTTTTAGTAGACTAATATCTTAACGGGGGCTCGCTAATTATTACAAATATTTGGTTCAATAAATGTAATATTTATTTTTATATTATATTTCGGAGTACTGCCTCAAATAAAAGAACTTTACTTTTCAAAACTGAAACAGTTTATCATGATGAACGACTTAGAAACTCGAGGTTTTTGGTGCATTGGATATGAAATTGATTTCTTTATCACTTTGATTCTATTTTTTTTTTCTCATGGAGTTGTTCCAAAATAGGTAAATGTCAAAAAAACAAACTTGGTTTTTGGATATTTTTGCCTAGAAATCTAGCTGAGGTCTTTGTGACTTTTTAAGCTCAGTATATGCTAAGGACGTTTGAACAAAGTAATTCATTTCATTCAAGTTTCTGTATATTCGTACAAACACGTAACTAATTTTTTCAAGGATCTCTCTGATTACTAGGTTCTAAATCCATTGATCTTCCTGTCTTTCATCGACCCGTTAAGAATTATTAGGATCCTCGCTGCGAACTCCTAACTTTCGTACAGTAACTTGGCTTCTTCAATTTCATAGAAAGTACAGGGAGGGGAATAGTACAGTGGTAGCGTGCTGGACTAGCAACGCGGAGGTCCCAGAATCGAGTCCAGCAATGTTGCCCTTAGATTTTCTCTACCTAGGAGCCCCCTAGAACTCACTGTACGTACGGTGATGGGCAGTGTTGTCTGTAACGAGAGAATACTGTTCGGAGGCTGGCAGTGTACTGAGAAAGCTTCGGATGCCAATAACTAATGATGTTAACGCGCTTTAAAATTAATAAAAAAACAACTAGAAAGTATAAGAAGCAGAGAATCGACAATTCCTGGCTGATAGGCTGATGAAATTAAAGAATCAGGAGGGACTCACTTAAAAGAAAACTTGAGTTACAAAAGACGAGAGGCCTTTGCTCAAAAGTGAATCTAGCTTTCAAAACAAAAAATGTAATTATGTTGTTGGCTTGATGATAGTGAGAAACTTGAGATATTTATAATCGGAGATGGATTAGTGACAATCCTGCTTGTTTCTACAAAATTTATTTTATTCATTCTATCAACAGAATATAATGTGTCAACCTAATATAGGCTACCTTCAGATGTTCTTATAAGTTAAATAATTTTAAAGGTTGTCTCTCTCTCCAAAGAATGGATTTAAAAATAGGTTTTTTTTCAACAACTGATGACATGAACTAAATGTTACTAGTACTAGTTTCTGTTCTGCTATTCTATTCAGTAAATGAATAAATAATATTTGTAAAAACGAGAAGGAATTGTCATTAATTCACCCTTGGTTGTAGTGATTATATTGTGATTTTTTTTGTTTGTTTGTTTTTATTTCATTTATTTTATAATATCTTCAGTTGCTCTTTTTGTATATATAAATAAAGGAATAATTTCTGTTTGTTAAAATCATGAAGCATTATTTAATTATGAATAGATAACATTATTTTATATAGATACGAGTATAAACGAGGAAACTAATAAATTATTATTATGATTATTATTATTACTATTATTATTCTGAATTCAAAATATTATTAATATTCATATTTTAGTGAAAATATGAAATGCTGGATAAGTTTAGTGTTCTTATAAAATGCTTACCAAGATTAGAAAAAAATGGAGTTATCGATAGAGTGCGGTAAAAGAAAAGAATAGGAGATAATTTATTGTAAGAGTAATGGGAACTTTGGAAGGTTGACTGACATTGAGAAATGGACAATAGGAGAGCTCTTAGAAAGTATTACAGAAGAAGAGAGACAAAAAAAAAAGAATATACCTTAGATTGACACTGGTAGTGATTACCAATAGAAAATGAACAACCTACTTCTTAAAGATTATTATTCTGTAATATTATTGTTCACTCTACTTTTCTCTTAATGAATTTCTTTTTTTTTCAAAATGAATGCTTTGCATCTTCGTATATAGAGAAACAATAAACGTTATTTAAATATTGAAAAAATTGTCATTTCAGGACAATGATAATAACATGCATATCATTATTTGGTATTTCAAAATTCCATAGTCTGCGGCTTCTTGAAACGCTAGGAAGAGCTGAATCTTTGGGTTGAGTCTCGTCCATGGTTTGCAATAAACCAACTTTTGTCCATTATTGCAATATGTTTCTTCTCAGTTGTTGCTGGTTTAAGTTTTAAACACAAATCTTTCTTACCGCTCGCATTTAATTTAAGCGATCGATCTAAGTCATCTCTCCCATTGCCTTCTTGCTGATAGTGAAATATGTTATTACGTAACTTTCTTTTATCTTTTTGCTCTTTTATCTGAGCAGAATTGTTATTTGCTCAGCCTACTGAGGAGAAGCTGTAGAAATTGAAAAAAGGAAAAATGCTTCTCAATTCCTGAATTGTTGAAGTGTTTGCGATGATTTTATGACTGCAGTCTATGATCCGCAAAGCGCGAATCCGACGATGACCATAAAAATAAAGCAGGCCGCCACGGAAAATAATCTCTGATGTTTCCTACATTGTGGTCTATTGCAGCATCTCTTATAATCTTTTAATTTGTCATTGAATTTATAAATTTTTCCTTCACAGTCGTTTCCAGTTACTAGAGTTTCTTGTGTCTTCCTCGAATTATAGCCTCTTTCATATACGGATATCGCTTAGGAGCCTAGAACAAGTGATGACATTGAATGCTCAAACTAGCCTTTAACAACCTAATTCAATCATCCAAACAAACCTAGTTCTTGCTAGACTTCTTGAATGACGCTTCACATATATAATACAAAACAAAAGACCGCATTGCTTGAATGTATCTATGGTATAATAAAAGAACTTTTTGGAAGATCAAACCAATCAAGCTAAGTAGAATGTAAACAAATTTTTGTAGATTAAGAAAAAAAACCGATAAAACAATAACTTCATAAAAAAAAAAAAAACGATACTTCTTAGGCTACGGCTAGAAGGACGGATTTTAACTAAGGCTTTCTTACGGAAATTAACGGTAGACTGTCCGATAAATAACGCAATTATTAACGCGTTAAATAAAGTAGGTTTCCCAGTGGACCGGCTACATGACGATCTTTAACGTAGTATAGTATTTCCATCAATGGAGGACGTGTCATTCCAAAAGCATTTTGCAGAAATACATTGTTCATAAAGTATGGCAAAAAGTTAAGCATTACATCGGAACTAGTTATTTCGTTAATGGTTGTAAGACGACGACGTCGTAAACAGAAACGACAGAGAAATCGGTGGGTACATCCAATATTTTGTGATCGAAACATTATTTTGAAACAAAGCACCAAAATAATAGGATATATAAAATATACCAAAATTCAAAAGCGAATACAAGGGATCTATACAAACAGAACGGCAACCTCCGTTGCGTTGTTTTCCACCTGTCTACCAGTCACACTGCGTAATTTCTCGATGAAGTATGGGCTCGAATCCAATCTTCCTTGAGAACGCGTATCTGTATCTACTTCGTACGATAATTTCAGTAGCGTCTAGCCACTTCCCCTATATCAGCGCAGTCCATTTTCTCGCGTTTTTTAATGCAAAATAAGTGCGTAAAATCCGTCAGTCTAGCCGTAGCCTTATGTCCAGCTTCAACCATAATGAACTCAGAACTCCCTTTGGAGAAAAAGTAGCAAATCCTGATATAGCATAAGTTCTCTCGCAGCTTGGAAGTCTTATTTTGCTGAGATCCACATAAAAATAGTCAGTTACCATTGGTAAATATGTAGTATATGAAGTACTGCGATTATACCAAAATTTTGGCTCTGAGAACTCATCGGAATGATTTGAGTTCCGCTGATCACAAAAATGCCCATTTTAGAACTGCTCTCTCTCTCTCTCTCTATAGATACATATATTTCTGTGAGAGTGTATCTGTGTGAGAATGTGAATGTGTGTATCAGTATAACTAAAATCGAAGAATCGCAGAAAGTATAAACTAGATATTGTAGTACCGCCAGAGGACCCAATAATAAGGTTTCAGTCAAAATCTTTAAACCGGAAGAATAATTTTTATCATTTCCCGAAAAAATTTTATTTAAGGAGTTTCCGGAAAATCTTTGATTATTAAAACCTTCCTATAAAGTGTCGTTTCTTTTAATTATAAGTGTCGTTAATTTGTTAGAAATTAATTCATCACGTTCAAAAATTAGTACTAGTTTGAAAAAACTCGCTTAACAGGAGTACCAACTAAACTATATGGATTTTTCAATTTTTCTCTATTTTTCACAAAATTATTTTCTCTAAAGAAGATCGGTATAGTAAACAATTACTACTAGATACTTACAAATACTATTACTATTATTTGCATATGACACTGTGATCAGGGAAGAATTGTACAGGGTATTACTGGATATGGGAATTCCCCCTAAGCTAGTGAGGCTTACCAAGATGACAATGAGCTCGGTACGATGCCACGTCCGCATCGTTTGGCGATCTTTCAAATGAGTTTTCCACTCTTAAACGCCTAAGACAAGGGGACAGCCTAGCTTGTCTACTCTTTAACCTTGCTCTGGAGGGTGCAGCGAGAGAATCAGGTGTTCAAGTTTGTGGAACTATCATTAACCGGACAGTGCAAATATTGGGTTACGCGGACGCTATCGATATCATCGGGAGGAGCTTTGAGTGAGGCCTTTTCCAGTCTGCAGGATGCGGCCACGCGAATGGGTCTGGCCGTAAATGAATCCAAGACCAAATATATGGTCACTAATCCTCAAGGTAATCCACCGTACCAATTCAAGTAGATCGCTACACCATCGAGAGCGTGAATAGCTTTGCCTATCTCGGCTCACTGGTGACTAATGATAGTGATATAAATGCGGAAATCCAGCGAAGAATAATAGCCACCAATAATTGTTACTTCGGTTTGGTTAGGCACCTGAAATGTGATATTCTATCTCGCACCACCAAACTGCGTCTCTATAAGACATTGATCAGACCTGTACTTAACTACGGCTCTGAATGCTGGACGATATCCAAAATCCAAGAATCCCAATTACTCCGAATGGAAAGAAAAAATATTAAGGCGGATTTTCGGAGCAGTTTTTGATCCGGCAAACTCATCCTGGCACATAAGAACTAATGCACAGGTAATGGATTTATACGGAGACTGTGACATCGTCCGATTTATAAAGATTGGCAGACTGAGATGGGCGGGACTTGTATCTAGGATGAGTGATAACTCCATACCAAGAAAGCTCCTAGAAGAAATTATTCACTCTTCAAGGCGTCAGGAACGCCCGAAATTGGGCTGGTTGCATGGTGTGGAGGCGGATGCGCGATCCCTGCTAGGTGTACGAGACTGGAGGGCGGCAGCTTCAGACAGAGATGTTTGGCGGACTTTGCTGTAGGGGCCTTGACCCCACGTGCTGAGTGAGGCCTTGTTGCGCCACGAATGATGATGATTACTATTATTTATATATAATGGTGTAGCAAGTTTTTTTTGAAACATTTTTCCAAGAAAAATCATTTCATCAAAGGTTTTCCTTTAAGGAGTTATTTATTATCAGAAGAAAATATGCAATTGAAAAATGAGAAATGAAGGAAAAAAAGAGTAAGTAAGTGTTTTATACAATTATTTATTGTTTGGAATTTTTATAGAATTGAATGAAATAAAGATTTAAATCAAGACTTTAAATGGAAATTGAAAACACTTTCATTTCTATAAATAGAAAGTTAAAGGAAAAATAAAGAAAGATTCAAGCGAAAGAACCTCACATAATAATTATTATCAGATGACAATCTGAACAGTTGATAAACGAAAAAGCTATCAATTTTTTTTAAATAAATTTGAAATAATAACAAAATTGAGAGATGATAATATTGAATAGTGTAGATTTTATTGAGTAGTTATATATGAAGGTGTGTACAGAGATGGGAAACGTTGTACGATGTTGGCCCATTTTAGGGGCTGTTTTGTATCTATGTGGGAAGGATGACATGGGAATGTGGTGTAGGAGTGAGTGTAGAGCAGTCAGGTGACTAGATAAGAGTGTTGCAACCAAACCTCCAACACCCCTACTACCTGCTGGCAGTGTGAGAGAACTGTCAAGCAGCGCTCTAGAGTAACGCTTGCTATCTGTTCGAGCTGCAAAACGCCGGTTCTACTATGTGTTTAGGCGTTATATATACCATTACAACTACAAACAGTAGTTCATTGTATTCTCATTCTAACCTGTCATAGCACATAAAGTTGCCAACACATCACTAATACATGAGAGCTCCAAACTCATCATATTAACAATATATTTCCCATATCATATATAAACTAATGGTACTAGTTCCACATTGCAAGATCATAATTTTCTTCTTCATTATCAGTTTTTTATATACAACATTATTTTTATAGATAAAATTAACAAATAGCCCTATTTACCAACTTTATTACATATAAATATACATAAACATACTGTCAACTGTCTTCAAGTTATAATGTTTTATATATTATAACAAATTTATATTTAGAATTATTAGAGATAAATAATATATAGGCGAGAAAACATATAAAGGTTATTTTGATCTAACTTCAATGTAACGTTGCTGTAGTCAACATCAGAAGTTATTTCCAAGCTTATATCAAGATGCTAGGCATATCAATTAAGCAAAGAAAATTATATCAAACAATAATTAAAAAAATGGATATAACACGCAGATAAACTTATTATAAAGGCAAAAAGAAAAGTAAGAAGTAGTTATAAAAGCATATATATGAAAAAAGTTTAACTCGGAAACGATTAACATGAAAAATCGGATAATATGAAATCATACTGCGGTCCCGACAAAAGTACTCTAATTACTGTAATACTGTAATTTCATACATTTTTCTCTTGTAACACAAAACAAATATCGCTTAGCACGAAAAGATTTCATTTCACGGACGCACAAAATATACCTGTTTTCAATTCAGTTACATCGTCACGCAGATTTTTTTGGTTTTTTTTTTTTTAGTTAGACGGAACAAAATAAACAATGGCTGCCACTATTGCTAGGTTGCCGCTTGTCTTTAAGTAGGTAAAGGCACCGCCATTGTCAAAACATTTCAGTTAGTTTTCGTATTCTGTGAATTTTGTGTTAGTTGGCGAATTTTATGTTTTTTTTTTTGTTTTTTTTAATTTTAATACATAAACTTTTTTTACGTGTACAAACCACTATTTTTTATAGTTTAACACGTCATAATTTTATTAGATACGTTACCATAGATATTTCTATTAAAAATATTTTATATAATTGCTCTCAACTATATATTATTGAGGTGAGGGGGTGAGAAGGGGTTCTGAATGAGAATTAATTTATTTTTCACAATTGTAGATTGCTGTATTTTAATGTAATTTGATAAAGAAATTAATATCAGAGGTCGGATATTATGTGAATTTATGTTAACAATTTACTTATGCGGCTAAAACAGATTAAGGCTGCAATGACATAATTTAGTGTAATTGTGCTAACATTGAAGAAATATATGATTTAAAAGTTGTTTATTATAACAAGAATAGCGTTTTATTTAAGAAAGTTAAACAAATCCAATATAAAAATATAACTTAGGAGTAGCATGGCTAAGGCCGTCAGCTGGAGTCGAATGAAATTAGAAAGCTGAGGAATGAGAGAAAAAAATATTATAAATATATGCATAAATATACACTTTTTCATTAATATAAATGAAACAAAAAAAAGGAAAGTAAACAAAAAAAAAAAAATAAATGAATAAATACTTAAAACTGTATAAATAAATAAAAAGAAGGTAAATGAGATAATAATATAAAAATACGTAAGAAAAATATATAAAAGACTTTCTTCTGAAGTTTAGAAGATAGAAAAAACATACAATAAAAGAAAAGCAAAATGAACTCCTGGATAATCTAGACTTAAAAGTTGAATAGCTAATATAATAGTAATAATCAATACAAAATTAATAACGGGTAGGCAAAGTAAGGCGACTAGTGGGGTAATATTAAACGAGAAAATAAATAAATTATTTTAGATAAAGAGATGGTCTCATCTTTGTTAATAAGGCGTCTCAGCTTCCAAGCCGGTTTAGTAAATAAAATAAGCTTCAGGTAATCGGAGGAGTTGAGGAGATGAATTGGGTATTGACTAGTAACTTTGCGGCTCTGCAAGCACCGAATTCGAAGAGCGGCTAATACCGGACAGACGCCAACAAATGGAAAAGATCCTGCTGGAAAATAAGGCTGGACCCACAAGAAACATAGGGTACATAGTCCATCAGAATCACCTCGATCAATCCATGGGAGTTTATTGAACCCCTCAACATGAAAAGCCAACGAAGCTCATGCAACTTTTACTTATGCTTGACATTCGGATTTAAGAGGACGCTAAAGCCGGCTTTCCACTCAAACAAAGTCCGGTACAACAAAATCGCTCGCGCTACAAACTTTTCTCGGAAACTTGCTCTTTTTTTCGTTAAAAGTTCAGAAAGGCATCCCTGCCAGTGCTCTATATTGTTCAGTGAAAAGTCGCCGTCAAAAGAGCTCTCCTGGACAAGAGCCCTCCAGTGCCTAAGACAGTCTGAATTCCTCCTCAGTACCTCCAGTACGTGGGAAAACGGAAGTACAGAAGAGCCATGACCTCATTACAATAATTATAATGAAGTCTTAGAGTAAATAAATTGAAGGGGTCAATTGAAGTTTCAATTAGTACCATGCAAGTAGGGATGGAAGTGAGTAAAGAAAAATGCGTTTTGATAAAATAACGTTGAAACATTTCTAGAATATCGAATTGTTGTTACGACACAACTTTTTATCTAAATCTTCAAGTAATTTTTCATTTCTGAGACTAGGCTACCTTCAATAGTTCAATATTATTTTTTTAACTGTTATTTTCTTCCTTCAATAAACTGTAATCATCATGCAATTCCCTAATATCTTCTTTAGTGGCAAAAGAGGCAAGTTTATCATCCAGCAGGGCAGACATGGATTCCATAATCTGTTTAACAGATACCTCTTTTGCAACAATTAAGGTCTCCATATTATCCAAAACCTGTTTTTTTAACAGAGTTTAAAGCTTCGTGAGATTTCTATTATTCTTAAGACTATTTGCTGAAATATCTGCTTTGGAGAGTAAAATTCAGTTTTCTTACAAGGCATACGTACAATTTATTTTATAGACATAGAATATATTATTAATTTATTTATTCGTTTATTTATTTTTTCCCTCAGAAATTTATTTTAAGAATATTACGTGAAAATTTATAAAAATAATTAGCGATTATTATTTATAAATATAATAACAACAAATAAATAAATAAAATAAATAAATCAACCAAGTTCAAACGCTGTAAGTTAAATTTAAATTCGTGCAAGCAGGGCAGCCAACAGTGGATAATTAATGATAAAAACCTACAACATATAACTCTACCGAAGTATCCTATATACGATGCGTGCAGAGAAGAACGTAAAGATAGGAACAGAAGAGGGAGGGAGACAGAAACAGTTCTCCCACTCAAAGTTCTATTATGTGGCTTATTTACTTACTGTCAAACCATCTTTGTCACTTCAACTAAATTCCAATTCTGATTATGACTAAAATATCGCTTTTTTATTGAAATAAAATGACTAATTAACCCAATTCAGGAAGTCCATTAAAACTGAATCTCTAGATATAAAATAAGAACAAAAACAAAAGAAAAATTAAAAAAAAGTTAAAGTAAAGAAGCTAATAGAATGTTCACTCGTTGAAAGCAAAACATCAACTTTGTCTATAATGTTATTCTTTCGGTACATTTTTCCCCGCTGTCTTTACGGCAATTTCAGTTTTTCTCAATCATTCATTTATTTTCTAATGTATCATCGAATAAAAACATTAAATATTTTTAAGCGGGACCAAAACAGGGTTAATGAGAACCTAACAGCTGTTACTTTTTTCTAATAAAGTTGCCTTTAATAATCATATTATCTATTAAATATTTATATAAGGTAAAACTAGGAGAGATGACGCACCTTTCAAACTTATGCCCCGTATTAAAAATATAGGAGATATATTAAAGAAGTAATAATTCCTATAAAAAATATGTCAACTACTATTATCTACAAAAAAAAAAATGTTATTTTTCAAAATAAAGACATTCTCATTTATTCCAGAAACAAAATATAAATACACTACATTTGGCCGTCTCTCCCCTACTGGTAGGATAGATGACGCATCTCTACACTGTGAAGGAAACATGGCAGATAGACATGCAACTTGGTAAGCCCTATGGTTACGAGTCCAACTTTTAACTACAGCGTGGAAATCTTTCATTCAATTGCAATTAATACAGTACATAAAAATTTACTAAGCTTTTTGAAAACTCAGTTATTCACCAGATATAGCTGTAGTGGAATCGTTTATTGTGATTCCTATGGTATGTAGTAGATGTCTTGAAGAGGGCAGAAGTTAGTTTAGAGATTTTTGGAAGTTAGTGCTCAAATTATTAACACTGAATTTATAAAAATAGACTGTATTTGTACAATAATTTAAACGTAAGTAATGGTAACTATTAACAAGAAATACTTAGAAATAAATAGGAGATAAACAACTAATAATTTAGAATGATTAAAATAAATAAACTAAGATGCACAACTAAGGAAATAAGTATAAGTAAAACCTGTATAGGGACGCGGAATGGCTGCTCGTATAACGATGTACTCGTATATAATAATCTAAAGACGTACTGGTATATATAATGATCCCCTCTTCCAATGGGGCGAAGTTTATATTAGTGTTAGCAACACTCACACTAAGACATCTGTCCTAGTGTGCGACCTTGGTTAGTTGGGTGACTAGTGATTTAGTTCAGTGGCCAGCTATATCGGTGCTTACTTTGATGTGAAGTATTGACCCTTGTATTGAAAAGGGGCTTTGTTGTTTGGGCCGCGGCCTTGACCTGAAGACAGCGGCCGGCTTGGCCACTAGTTATAAATTATCAAAGTTATTGACATAGCTGATACGTTTAAATGTTCGTAGAACACAGAAGAAAACATAAATTGAAGAATTTCGCAATACGATCGTTTCTGATTTCTCTACTACTGGACTAACTTGCATGACGCCCGGTGGTGGCAAATAAGAAAAATAAAGCCTGTGTCTTCTCGCCTACCACCCGTCATCCCCACCAGGTTTCTTAATGCAAGGTAACTACTTCTATTGGATTAAAACATTAAAAAACCTTTATCTTGCAATTTTAAAAATTGTGTGATTTTGAACGTAAATGATCAAAAATATTAGAAAGCAATCAAATTTATGTAAAAAAAAAAAATAATAATAATTATAATGAATTTATTTATGAATGATTTTTAATATTCAACACTAAATATAAAACTTTATTAATAAATAAATAAAACAGAATAGCATCATATAATTCTAAATACCATTTGCTGACACAATAGATCCAAGAGCATTTTTGATTAACAGTTAAGAAATTAAAAGCAATGTAAACAGTTTTGCTCAGCTATCTATGTGGAAGATAGGTAACAAATTTTACTCTTCTGTTAATCAATATTGACAATAGTGATTTTTTTGTGGTGTTTATGAGTAGAGGAGAAATGCCGATTCTGGGCCACTTTTTTTTCAAAATGGCGGCCATCATCGAACTGGATGACACCCACTTACCCCCACCCCTCTCCCACTGTCCAATCATCGAACTGGATGACACCCACTTACCCCCACCCCTATTCCAACGACCAATCATCGAACTGGATGAGCACTTAGGCCACGCCCACTTACCCCCCACCCCTTTCTTCCTAACCAATCATCGAACACGACGAGCTTCTAAGCCACGCCTATTTACCCCCACCCCTCTCTATCGGCTAATCATAGAACTCGACGAGCCCTTAGACCACGCCCACTTACCCCCCACCACTTCCATTATCGATCTGGACGAGCACTTAGGCCACGCCTATTTACCCCCACCCCTATTCCAAACACCAATCATCGAACTGGACGAGCACTTGAGCCAGCCCCCTCCCCACCCCTCCCACTGACAATCATCGAACTCGACGAGCTCTTTAGCCTCGCCCACTTATCCCCTCCCCTTAACTTATCATCCATATCGATGACTCCATTTTCTTTCCACCTCACTTCTTAACTTATCGTCCAATCCGATGGCCGGATTTTCTCCCCTCCCCACTCCTTAACCTAGCATCCAATCTATTAATCCCACTCCTGAATGTATCATCCAATCCGATGACTCCATTTTCTTTTCACCCCCCTCCTTAAACTTTCATCCAAACCAATGACTCCATTTTCTTTCCACCTCCATGGTCAATCCATCCCCATAACAAGATGGCGGAACCTAACACCGTAACACACCACCCCTCTCCTAACTCTAGGCTGGAAAGGTCTTTTTTATTTTTATTTTATGTGAAAAAACTTGTCTTATCTGCGATTCGATCCTACAATCCTTAGGTTGGAAGTCGCATCACCTAACCACTCGGCCATATTACTCCTCTCGCTAGCTGTAGTTTTCAACGTACACTTCTATTCTTAACTTCCCCACCCCTCGCCTCATCATTGCTTACTCTGGGCGAGAGGGGAATTATTTTTTATAATATATGAAAAATCTTGTCTTATCTGTGATTCGATCCTACAATCTTTAGGTTGGAAGTCGCATCATCCTAACCACTCGGCCACAATGGTCCTCTGCTAGCTATAATTTTCAACGTACACTTCTCTCTTAACCCCCGCACTATCATAATTTGATTTCCGCTCAACACAATCACAAAAAAATTCAATTATAATTGAAAAAAATATGGCTGAGTGACATCCAACTTTCACCGCACAATCAAAATAATTATAAAAAAAGATTGACTTACCCCTTCCAGCTCCCTGCTGCTGCTGCTGATATTAACGCGACGCGCACTTACACAGAACTGAACTACATTCGGCAATACAATGTACTATAGTGACATTTATCCCCACTCCTATGACGTCACTGCTAGTTGGGGCATGCGCATATCTGCCGCCGCCTTATAGATTACAAATATTGATTTTATTATATTGTATAACAAAAACCACTGCCTTTTCAATATATTATTCGTATGACGTCACACAGCAATAGTATTGCCAGTGCCTTATTTATTACCACTGCCTTCTAGACAAATCCCCCATTCAGATAACGTCACACACTCTATAGTGTTTCACTGCCAATCGCAATATATCGATTATCCATATCAATTAATATCGATCTTATAAATATAATTTATTAATAAGAAAAACACTATCTATTTTCTTCTACCAGTTATTGCATCATCTTTTGAAATTAAACTTTGTACTAATAATATATATCTATTCTTACCTTAATCACTTTGTATTCTTTTGTTTATTGAACTTCAAAACAACATATATCTTGCCTGTCCGAACATGTTAGTTACTTATTAACAAAAATACAAAGAAACTACACTGAGTCATCCAGGAAATGATTTATTAATATTTAATCCTATTATTTAAAACTTTGTACTCAGTACCTTTCTTGCCTGTTCGGACATGTTAGCACAGGTCTTATTCACATGTTTAGTAACACTTAACCCTATTATGTAAAAATTAAACTTTGTACTTATTACCTTTCTTGCCTGTCCGGACATGTTAGAACAGGTCTTAGCATGTTTCTTAACACTTAACCCTACTATGAAAAAATAAACTTTGTACTCATTACCTTTCTTGCCTGTTCGGACCTGTTACCACCATGTTTGTAATACTTAATCCTATTATGTAAAAATAAAACTTTGTACTCATTACCTTTCTTGCCTGTCCGGACATGTTAGCACAGGTCTTAGCATTTCTTAATCCTATTATGAAAAAATAAACTTTTGTTCTCATTACCTTTCTTGCCTGTCCGAACCTGTTACCACAGGTCTTAGCATGTTTGTAATACTTAATCCTATTATGAAAAGTGTAAGTTTATACAATGACTCATCTAGGAAATTTTTATTTTATTTATTTCTAACATATCTTGCCTGCCCAGACATGTTATCACTTGTCATTGAACATAAACTTTGTATTAACAGTATTATTCATTATAAAAAAGAAAAAAATCTTATCTTAATCCCTATTTGTGATTTTTGTTTATTAAACTTTGAACTCAAATAAACATATCTTGCCTGTTCGAGCATGTTACTCACGTTACAATATTTTAATCCTATTATGAAAAAAAATATTTGCATATACAATGAGTCATGAACACCTGCCCAACCTTGCAAAAAGTTTATTATTTTTCATTTCGAACATTGTTAATACTTAATCTTGTTAAGAAAAAATATGTTTATACAATGTTAAGACTTAAGAGATAAGGAGAATATTGAACACCACTAGAAGCTATCCCCACAATTCTAGTGACGTCCTTTTCTCAACCAATCAGGATGTAGAACTATATTGTATTTCGGTTATGCGCACTAGCTAATGGAATTTCGGCTCTCACACGCTTAGCCAATAGGAATGCAGTATTTACATGCAGCTTAATCACCAATTATTTTCATCATAACCCCAACTTTAACAAGTCATAAAGAAAAAAAGAGTTACTTACCCCATCCAACTGCCTGATGCTAACCATCTTAACACAACACACGCGTGCCGAGAACTGACAAACTCCGAGAAAACTGCCCATCTATTACTTACTATCTTCACTCTACGACGTCACAACCAATTTACTGTCTTCTAGATCTACGACGCATGCGTAGTGATCGATCTAATGAATAATCCATTTTGCCATCTAATACGCATGCTCAAAACACTAACCAGCCATTAGAATTGCAAGTTTCAAACTTCTAATCTACTACGCATGCATTTATGAGAATTCTTTTCTTATATAACAAATAGGATTTTCAACCTTCTGCGCAAGAGCTATTTTGCCATCTATTACGCATGCGCAACACTCAAGTTTTAGCCAATAGAGCCTTTTTACAGGTGTTGTAATCTGTGGAGGATATAAATTATACTAAGCTAATCTGTGTATATGTATCGATCAAACATAGCGATTACACATATCAATCTAGTATATCGATTATCATCGATTTATGAGAATACTTTTTACTTATTTATCTGTCTACATATAAAACAAAACCACTGTTCCATTGTTTTATCAACTAAAATGATGAATCAGAATGCAAATTTTAACAATTCTTGTCCATTCCCACACATCCCCACCCCTCACATCACGCCACTATGTTAGCCAATAGTATTTCGAATATAATAAAAAGAAAGAAATACTCTTTTAATATCTATGGTTATTATGAGTTACCATGCATGTCTCAACATGCCTGATCAAGTTTCAGCTAGCTACAGTTCACATTTCCTTTCTGCTAAAATTTAATATACTTACCAAATTTTATATATGTTTCTTCACCATATAATTAAAATTCCTTTGAATAAATAAATTATTACCTTTTTATTTAAAAATTCACAAAAAAATAAATTATACAAATCACTCCAAATTTTATTTCATGCCTTATCTGTTTATCAAAAACCTAATACAAAGTAGATATTTTCCTCCGACCTAATCGATATTTCTGAAATCTCATCGGTAATCTCTAAAACAAATCTGTTTGGTAGAAAAACTCTCTTTAGCTGCTCTCCATATGTTGTAGTACGGCAGCATATAACTTACCTTGTTGGATCATATATGATGTAACTTATCGCAGTGAAGATTAGAAATGCAAATTTTTCTTTCAATGCCACCAATTCACGCACACAATTTCTCTAACCTTACAATATTATGACAACACTTACTTACTAGTTAGCTTATGAAATGCAAGTCCTAAATTTTGTGCTAATTATCATATTATGTAACTATTCAGCCCCCATCTAGACTGTCTCAACTCACACCCCTTCTAACAGGTCACAACACGTCTAAACAGTCATATATTTTTTTTCCACTAACCTAGATTTTTAGTAATAATCTATCGTGTTTTTTCAAGATTCAACATGTATTTTGCCTTTACATGCTGGAAATTTTGATTTTATTAACATAAAATCTGAACTGTAAACAATGAAACGCATGGATAAGTTTCTTAATCTTCTTAACTAAAAAATATTTCTGTATATCTCATCCTTGTTTAGATTCCAGTATGTATGGTATCATATTCATGCCTGGCAATCTGTGTAGCTGGTCACCTTATTTTTACAGTCAAATATGCTTAATTCAAGATGTCTGGATCTGATGGGTGGTTCTAAATTCTAAAGAAAACAGTCTATTTTATTATATATTCGATCCAAAATTTGTTGTCCTTAGAAAATCCACTATCAGAAACGATGGCTGCAAGCAACTTGCATTAATGGCTTTGCAACATTAAACTAATATTACAAAAAAATATCAAGAAGACTTCCATGACCAAACATTTTTTCCCTTATAAATGTAATTTCAGTAAGAACCCTCCATAATATATTTAATGAAGCAAGTCATAATTTATCTGAAACATTAGGTTGATTAAATATTTGGGATACACTATTGAATATAGACACATTAAATAAAACACTAAACATTTTCATATCTAACAACTACGACATGTATTATACCATATGTATATCATGAAAACTTATGAAGAGATGTAAAAATTCGCTGTAAAATTAAGAATAAACATAATAAAACTAAAAAAACATTCTTAGTATTCATGAACGGTAACATCGCTAAATATAATTCACTCCAAATAGCATATGCATTTTCTTAAAAAATAATGCAGAAATGCGAAAATTCACAGCAAAATTATTACTGTTACACAAAAATAACAGAACAAGAATACGAAAATCTTGATAAATCCTACAGAATACAATATATTGTGTCATTTTACATATGTAAGTCTTAAAATGATAAGGAAGCTCATTGTTTACTGTTCATCAAATGAAATCTTATAAATGTTCAGACATGACAAATCAGCGAACAAGCAGGTGATTCAACCGGGTTGGGCAAAATATAATTGGGCCGCAAAATTCATAAAAAAAATAATGAAATGTGCGGGAACATATGACATTTTGTCTAAACCTAAACATAACCCAGCCAAAGCTATCCTAACCCAACTGACTCTAACCTAACCTAAACTAATCTTACGTAACCTAACCTAACCTTTTATATTAAACCTTTGCACAATTACGACCAAGATTCATGCTAGTGCAGATGTGTCATTCCCACCGACTAATCATCGACTTCGACGAGCACTTAAGCCGCGCCCACTTATCGTAGTTCATATAAAATCATCTAATTTGCTGGTACAAATGACATTTTGTCTAAATCTAAACCTATTACATGTTGCGTGCCTAACTAAACCAGCCTCCAAGGCAATTTGTCTTACTCTAAACTTATAATTGGAGAGATATTTTTAAGTAAAATTCGAATTTTGAATGTTCTCTGTCTTGTAGTGGGCTTGTTAAAACGTGAGAAAACCATTGGAATATTTAAATAAAATACAAATGATGCTTTCCATCTAAACATAATAATACTAATGCGTTACAACTTTCTTGGTTGTTACGTCCTAAAGTTGGGTCTTTCTGGTAAAAATTGTATCAGTTGTGACTCTCTAAATGACCAATTTGCTCGATTGGTTTTGGCTCACATTGAATGAGATCGGGCAAACTTTAAAATTAGTACAATCTTGAAGTCCATTTATGATAAATTAGGAGAAAAGGAATTGTGAACATAACTTGTATTACAAATTTAAGGAAATAATATAAAAATGAATGTATCCAAAGGGCTGTTTCCCTCCTACATTGCGAGCAGTGTGCATGAAAACAAAAAATGCAGATTAACCTTATTAATATAATGAATTCATGAAAAATTTAATTGTTCCGCCCCAATATCTCATAAGAAATTGGGTTTCTAGAAAAGGTTATCTCGCAATTTTCAAGAATGTCTATAGATTGTTAAAGAAATAGCCAAAAATTTTACTATAATATTACGAAGAACAAATCCTCTAAATTTATCGTGTGAAATACAATCATATTGCATTCTGAATATTCTTCTTTTTGATCTCTTAGTCATAATCATTATCATGATAAAGCTTAGTAAACATGGCAAATAATTTATATTTGCGTAAGGTAAATTTAACGATTGCATATTAGGAAAAACATACACAGTTTCCAAGGTAACTGCAAGCCCACTACAAGACAGACAAAATGTCTTATGACTTAGTAAGTCATATTGCATTCTAAATATTCTTCTTTTTGATCTCTTAGTCATAATCATTATCATGATAAAGCTTAGTAAACATTGGCAAATAATTTATATTTGCGTAAGGTAAATTTAACGATTGCATATTAGGAAAAACATACACAGTTTCCAAGGCTTGGAACTCTCTTGGGGAATCTTCACTAAGATTTTTCACAAACATTCTCAATGAACACCTAACCCCTCCACCCTAGTTACCCTAGTTTAGGCTATAAGGCCTAAAGTTGCCAGATACATAGTGTCTCAACATACTTTTTAGACAATGAGCTATACCCAATAAATCCCTTTCCACAGTTAAGTTTGTATCTGTTGTTTCATATTATAAAATAAATTTACCTAAATTTTACAGCAAACACTGCTTCGGCCATGATGTATGCTCCAAGGCGGTATCGTGGCTGGGCTACTTCGATGCGAATGGGAAGCGCCTTGTTCAGAAGTTAGCTAACGTCCAAGATCGGCATTTCCAGCAGATCTTCGACTACAAGTCAGAGGCGAAGGAATGTGCCTCAAGGTTGGCGCTGCGAATAGAGGTTTTGGATGAGTTTCCAAACATAAGGAATATTGAGAGAGAATTCTTTCGAAGACTGGACTAGCTGCAAGTGGCAGGGACTTGGAGTTTGCCATTTTAAGGAAAACCTAAAAGCAAATAGGTTTATTTGTGATTAGAAAGCCCTGTCTGGCCCTGATGTCTGGACGAACATCATAAAGCTCAATACAAATTACGCCCATCTTCGTGCTGTCCCGTCGCCATCACAGAGTGAAGCACGCTATTATGGATTTGCTGCATCACCGGGGCTTTACGAGCTTTGAGGAAGTTTATGCCATCGATACGGACGGTTCAGTCAGGTATGCTGACATCGTGACCTTCCAGGAAAATAGCGACATTGCTTTTGCTTTGGACCCAACGGTCAGATAATGATCCGAGGCAATCGGAGAAGGTCCACGAGGAGAAGAGCCAAATTTATGAGAAGCGTATTCCCCACTTCAAAGACAAATTTAGAGGCCAGTTTGGAGACAGGGTGCAGGGCCTGTGGTTTGGCTCGAGAGGTGTCATTCCAATTGATACGTCCGCCTTTTTGGGCAGTGTTGGCATCAGCCTTGATGACTTGCTTCCGATTGTGGAGGGGGTTATTGTTGACTCCCTGGGCATAATATCCCAGCACTTGCACGGTTGAAAATGTTTCATATACTTAAGTATGTTTTTGCTTTATAATATCCTGACTATTTCAGTCTCGCATGAGGTACCTGAAATTATTTTCTTTTTACGGTTGGATATTTTACTTGATAATCAAATGGTTTAAACACATGTCTCTCGATTGATTGGTACGCTGTGTCATGTAGCAGCCCAACATCGTTGAGTAGCCTTGCTTCACTGAAGTATTTCTCTCTCTGGACTGCAAACCTTCACTTTGCAACCAACAAAAATAAAAATATACGGTCATCTTCATGCTGTTCTATTAAAAGTGTTCTTATATTTATATATTATATGTATAAGGGGCTGCACTTGCACAGGTTCCAACATGCATTCTAACCTATCATTGAATCTGGGCATTCCATTTTCATTTATAAAGGTGATGTTCAAAGAAGAAAAAAATATAACAAAATCTGACATAATCTTTCCTAACCAATGTGTTTTTTTTTTTAATTATTTCATTTTGCTATTAAGTTCAGTAGGATATACAGGTGAATCACTAGAATTTCCGGTCATCCTGTCACACCAATTTCTACTATTTGTACTATTATAGTTTGCAATACACTAATGCATCATTTCTAGTATATATCTTGGTCACAATTAGCCAAAGGTTTGTTTTAAGTGGGTTGGGCAAAATATAATACGTTTAAAGTAAGACAAATTGCCTTGGAGGCTGGTTTAGTTAGGCACGCAACATGTAATAGGTTTAGATTTAGACAAAATGTCATTTGTACCAGCAAATTAGATTATTGTATATGAACTACGATAAGTGGGCGTGGCTTAAGTGCTCGTCGAAATCGATGATTAGTCGGTGGGAATGACGCATCTGCACTAGCATGAATCTTGGTCATAATTGTGCAAAGGTTTAATATAAAAGTTAGGTTCGGTTACGTAAGGTTAGGTTCGAGTCAGTTGGGTTAGGATAGCTTTGGCTGGGTTAGGTTTAGGTTTAGACAAAATGTCATATGTTCCCGCACATTTCATTATTTTTTTATGAATTTTGCGGCCCAACTATATTTTGCCCAACCCGGTTGAATCACCTGCTTGTTCCTGATTTTTCATGTCTGAACATTTATAAGATTTCATTTGATGAACAGTAAACAATGAGCTTCCTTATCATTTTAAGACTTACATAATGTAAATGGACACAATATATTGTATTCTGTAGGATTCAACAAGATGTTCGTATTCTGTTGTTCTATCATTTTTGTGTAACAGTAATAATTTTGCTGTGGATTTTCGCATTTCTGCACTATTTTTTTTAAGAAAATGCATATGCTATTGCGAGTAAATTATATTTAGCGATGTTACCGCTCATGAATACTGAGAATGGTTTTAGTTTTATTGTGTTTATTCTTAATTTTACAGCGAATTTTCACATCTCTTCAAAGTTTTCATGATATACGTATGCTATAATGCATGTCGTTATTGTTAGATATGAAAATGTTTAGTATTTTATTTAATGTGTTTGCATTCAATAGTGTATCCCAAATATTTAATCAACCTAATGTTTCAGATAAATTATGATTTGCTTCATTAAATATATTATGGATGGTTCTTATTGAAATTACATTTATAAGGGAAAAAATGTTTAGTCATGGAAGTCTCCTTGATATTTTTTTCTCAATATTAGTTTAATTATAACAAGTTGCTTGCAGCCATCTTTCCTAATAGTGGATTTTCTAAGGACACCATTTTGGATCGAATTTAAAATAAAATAGGCTGTTTTCTTTAGAATTTAGAACCACCCATCAGATCCAGACATCTTGAATTAGGCGTATTTGACTGTAAAAATAATGTGACCACCTACACAGATTGCCAGGCATGTAGATTATACCATACATACTAACAAATATGAGATATCAGAAATATTTTTTAGTTAAGAAGATTAAGAAACTTATCCATGCGTTTCATTGTTTACAGTTCAGATTGTATGTTAGTCAAAATTTCCAGCATGTTAAGGCAAAATACATGTTGAATCTTGAAAAAACACGATAGATTATGACTAAAAACCTAGGTTAGTGGGAAAAAAATATATGACTGTTTAGACATGTTGTGACCTGTTAGAATGGGTGTGAGTTGAGACAGTCTAGATGGGGCTGAATAGTTATATATGATAATTAGCAAAAAATTTAGGACTTGCATTTCATAAGCTAACTAGTAAGTGTTGTCATAATATTGTAAGGTTAGAGAAATTGTGTGCGTGAATTGGTGGCATTGAAAGAAAAATTTTCATTTCTAATCTTCACTGCGACAAGTTACATCATATATGATCCAACAAGGTAAGTTATATGCTGCCGTACTACAACAGATGGAGAGCAGCTAAAGAGAGTTTTTCCACCAAACAGATTTGTTTAGATTACCGATGAGATGCGCAGAAATATCGATTAGGTCGGAGGAAAATATCTACTTTGTATTAGGTTTTTGATAAACAGATAAAACATGAAATAAAATTTGGAGTGATTTGTCTAATTTATTTTTTTTTGTGAATTTTTAAATAAAAAGGTAATCATTTATTTATTCAATGGAATTTTAATTACATGTTGAAGAAGCATACATAAAATTTGGTAAGTATATTAAATTTTAGCAGAAAGGAAATGTGAACTGTAGCTGGCTGAAGCTTGATCAAGCATGTTGAGACATGCATGGTAACTCATAATAACCATAGATATTAAAAGAGAATTTCTTTCTTTTTTATTATATTCGAAATACTATTGGCTAACATGGGTGGCGTGATGTGAGGGGTGGGGATATGTATGCTGTTTATAGACAAGAATTGTTGTGACTTGCATGGTGAGTCATCAATTTAGTTGATAAAACAATGGACAGTGGTTTTGGTTTGTATATAGATGGATAAATAAGTAAAAAGTATTCTCATAAATCGATGATAATCGATATACTAGATTGATATGTGTAATCGTTATGCTTGATCGATACATAAACACACATTAGCTTAGTATAATTTATATCTTCCACAGATTACAACACCTGTAAAAAGTTCTATTGGCTAAAACTTGTGTGTTGTGCATGCGTAATATATGGCAAAATAGCACTTGCGCAGAAGGTAGAAATCGTATTTCTTATATAAGTAAAAAGTATTCTCACACATAGATTACAGCGCATGCGTAGTAATTTTAGAAGTTTGAAACTTGCAATTCTAATGGCTGGCTAGTGTTTTGAGCATGCGTATTAGATAGTGAAATCGGCTATTCGTTAGATCGATCACTGCGCATGCGTCGTAGATCTAGAAGACAGTAAATTGGCTGTGACGTCACAGAGTGAAAATAATAAGTTATAGATGGGCAGTTTTCTTTGGAGTTTGTCAGTTCTCGGAATGCGTGTATTGTGTTAAAATGTGAGCAGCAGGCAGTTGCATGGGCTTTTTTCTTTATGACTTGTTAATGTTAGGGTTATGATGAAAATAATTGATTATTAAGCTGCATGTAAATACTGCATTCCTATTGGCTAAGCGTGTGAGAGCCGAAATTCCATTAGCTAGTGCGCATAACCGAAATACAATATAGTTCTACATCCTGATTGGTTGAGAAAATGACGTCACTAGAATTGTGGGGATAGCTTCTAGTGGTGTTCAACATTCTCCTTATCTCTTAAGTCTTAACATTGTATAAACATACTTTTTTCTTAACAAGATTAAGTATTAACAATGTTCGAAATGAAAAATAATAAACTTTTTGCAAGGTTGGGCAGGTGTTCAGGACTCATTGTATATGCAAATATTTTTTTTCATAATAGGATTAAAATATTGTAACGTGAGTAACATGCTCGAACAGGCAAGATATGTTTATTTGAGTTCAAAGTTTAATAAACAAAAATCACAAATAGGGATTAAGATAAGATTTTTTTCTTTTTTATAATGAATAATACTGTTAATACAAAGTTTATGTTCAATGACAAGTGGTAACATGTCTGGGCAGGCAAGATATGTTAGAAATAAATAAAATAAAAATTTCCTAGATGAGTCATTGTATAAACTTACACTTTTCATAATAGGATTAAGTATTACAAACATGCTAAGACCTGTGGTAACAGGTCTGGACAGGCAAGAAAGGTAATGAGTGCAAATTTTTATTTTTACATAGTAGGATTAAGTATTAAGAAACATGTTAATAAGACCTGTGCTAACATGTCCGGACAGGCAAGAAAGGTAATGAGTACAAAGTTTTATTTTTACATAATAGGATTAAGTATTACAAACATGGTGGTAACAGGTCCGAACAGGCAAGAAAGGTAATGAGTACAAAGTTTATTTTTTCATAGTAGGGTTAAGTGTTAAGAAACATGCTAAGACCTGTTCTAACATGTCCGGACAGGCAAGAAAGGTAATAAGTACAAAGTTTAATTTTTACATAATAGGGTTAAGTGTTACTAAACATGTTAATAAGACCTGTGCTAACATGTCCGAACAGGCAAGACAGGTACTGAGTACAAAGTTTTAAATAATAGGATTAAATATTAATAAATCATTTCCTGGATGACTCATTGTAGTTTCTTTGCATTTTTCTTAATAATTAACTAACATGTTCGGACAGGCAAGATATATGTTGTTTTGATTACAAAGTTCAATAAACAAAAGAATATAAAGTGATTAAGGTAAGAATAGATATATATTTTATTAGTACAAAGTTTAATTTCAAAAGGTGATGCAATAACTGGTAGAAGAAAATAGATAGTGTTTTTCTTATTAATAAATTATATTCATAAAATCGATATTAATTGATATGGATAATCGATATATTGCGATTGGCAGTGAATCACTATAGAATGTGTGACGTTATCTAAATGGGGGATTTGTCTAGAAGGCAGTGGTAATAAATAAGGCACTGGCAATACTATCGCTGTGTGACGTCATACGAATAATATATTGAAAAGGCAGTGGTTTTTATTATACAATATGATAAAATCAATAATGCGCATGCCCCAACTAGCAGTGACGTCATAGGAGTGGGGATAAACGTTACTATAGTAGATTGTTTTGCCATAAGGAGGTTCAGTTCTGTGTAAGTGCACGTCGTGTTAATATCAGCAGCAGCAGCAGGGAGCTGGAAGGGGTAAGTCAATCTTTTTAAAAATGATTTAGATTGTGTGGTGAAAGTTGGATGTCACTCCGCCATATTGTTGTTTTTTTTATTTATAATTGAATTTTTTGTGAGTGGGGCGAGGCGAATAAAATTATGATAGTGCGCGGGTTAAGATAGAAGTGTACGTTGAAAAGTATAACTAGCGAGAGGATCATTGTGGCCGACTGGTTATGATGATGGACTTCCAACCTAAAGATTGTAGGATCGAATCACAGGTAAGACAAGTTTTTCATATAAAATAAAAATAAAAAATACCCCTCCAGCATAGAGTCAGGAGAGGGGTGGTGTGTTACGGTGTTAGGTTCCGCCATCTTGTTGTGGGGATGGATTGACCATGGAGGTGGAAAGAAATGGAGTCATCTATTTGGATGTTAGGTTAGGAGTGGGAGGATAAAAATAGAGTCATCGGATTGGATGATAAATTCAGGAGTGGGGGTAATGGATTGGATGTTAGGTCAAGAAGTGGGGAGAAGAAAATACGGCCATCGGATTGGACGATAAGTTAAGGGGTGGGGGTGGAAAGAAAATGGAGTCATCGATTTGGATGATAAGTTAAGGGGAGGAGGTAAGCGGGCATGGTCTAGAGAGTTGTTGAAATCGATGATAGGTCAGTGGTGGGGGTAAGTGGGTGCGGCTTAAGTGCTCGTTGATTTCGATGACGGGGAAGTGGAGGGGGTAAGTGGGCGTGGCATAAGTGCTCATCCAGTTCGATGATTGACCGGTGGTGGGGGAAGGTGGGCGTGGCCTAAGTGCTTATCCAGTTCGATGATTGGTCAGTTGGAGAGGAGTGGGGGTAAGTAGGCGTGGCCTAAGTGCTCGCCCAGTTTGATGATTGGCCGGTGGGCGTGGTGGGGGCGTGGCTTAAGTGCTCATCGAGTTCGATGATTGGTCTGTGGGCGTGGCTTGGGAGGGGTGGGGAGGAATACTGCAATCTGATTGGCTGC
>JAAEAF010007971.1:0-44095 GCA_011037195.1 Triatoma infestans
AGATCTTCGGCACGCTGAGACCGGAGGAAATCGTGCTCCAGGAGGGACTGTTAGGGAAGGTTCTGGACCTCATGAAGAGGGGGGGCTTCCGCTACTAGGTTTTAGGGGTTGGCACAATAAGCCTCATTGGGAGGCTGCGGTGCCTGGGTCTTAGTCCCCCCCTGCAGCATTCTATGTATATTGAAATGAATTACTCCTATACTAGCGAAGTGACAAAACAACGAGAGGACGGATTGGATGAGATGTATATTTATGAAACCTACATACAAGGTTCTCAAGCAGCGGGGAGAGATGACATCGCTCTGTCGCTTCCAAGCCAATTTACACTCTATCGTTGCTTCGCTATCGCAATCCGTGCGTGGCTCCGCCTATCAACAAAGTGGAGGAAGAGGAAGAAGTTTTGCGATTTACCTCAAGACGGCTTAACCTGGGAATTATTGGGGCATAAAGAAGGACGGATGATGGAAATTTACGATTTACGTAGATGTGTTTGGTCAGATTCATTATATTTTTTAAAAAAATATACAGGTAGAGTATACAAAAATGTTTGATATTTTAAGCCTGAACACATAATCACTTTTTTCTTCTTTTTTTTCTTTTTATTATTATTATTAGGCATATACAACTACAAATAATGGATCTAGTAAATCTAATGAATGGAACTATGTACAAGAGTGGAGCAGCTGTCCATTGACAACTTTCCAAAATATTTTCAATAAGTGAGGAAGGAGATGTATAAAGGAAAATAGGGAATATGGATGAGAAGAGCTTTGGAAAATATTAGGAAGGATTTAGTGAACAGGTTTAATAGGAAATTTAGGCTGAGAGGGGAAAGATATTTACATTATATACATACATATTTACATAATTACATATTTACATTTGTCACTCTGTCAGAAGATCTCTCGGCCACTGACATTTCAGTCTTCTGATAGGGTTTCCGGGGATGGAATGTGAAGAAAGTTCTTGGATTAAAGGGTTATGATGGTCTGGGAGGGATGCATGGAATTTTTTGTATCGGGATAAAATGAGGTCGCGGACAAAAGGGATATTTAGGTCTTTGTGAATGATGGAGTTCGAAACATAGAAAGAAGCGTTAGTGACTTTACGAAGGATTTTGGATTGGAGGGTTTATAGTCGGAGATAATTGGAGCGCTTGGTTAACCCCACACTTCGATTCCGTACGTCCACAGAGGCTTGAGTACAGTGTTGTAGATTAGTACATTGTTGTCCAGAGAAAGACGAGAACGTCGGTCGAGAGTAATTTGTATCGTCGATTTAGTTCCTGTCTCTTGAGTCTCGTGTGAGGATTCCAAGTCGTCTTTTGTCCAAGTAGAGTCCTAAGTAGCGAACTTTATCAACAGTAGGTAAGAATTGTCCGTCAAGTTGTACTGGAGGACATATAGCTCTACGGAGAGTGAATGTAATATGATAACATTTGTTAATATTTAATTTAACTCTCCACTTCCTGGACCATTCGGCCAGGCTATTAAGATGGGATTGGAGGGTACGGGTAGCGATAACGGGATCTCCATGGGATGTAAGGATAGCGGTGTATATATTAGGTAGAGTATTGGTCCTAGGATGCTTCCTTGGGGGACTCCTGCCTTCACAGGATGGTGGGAGTTTTTTCTGAAACATGGAAGAATCTTTCAGAGAGATAGAATCGGAGGATAAGTAAGTAGGTGAAGGGAAGGATGCCTTTGAGTTCAACTGAAGGCCGTCGTGCCAGACTCTATCAAACGCTTGTGATATGCCTAGTACTATGCGTAGTAATACTATGCATCCGCGTAGTATTGTTTACGCTCATAGAAGGAAGATATAGCATCAACAGCTCGGTGGCACTGTTAGATTTTGGAATTGAGACTGCGGAAACTAAACGGGTGATTGGGAATAACTTGGAGGGGTTCCATGATTGAAAGCAATCTTTTAGGATTAATTTTTCTAGGATTTTTCCGTGGAACGGAAGAAGGCTGATGGGATGATATGAAGACGGTAAGTGACTAGGTTTGTTGGGTTTGAGAATCATCTTAATTATGTACGTCTTCCATAAAAGAGGAAAATAAGTTGTTCTCAGGACGGAGTTATATATTTGTGTTGTGTAAAGAATTGCTTTTTTTTGAAGGTTTTTGAGGATAGTTGGTGTAATGAGATCGTGCCCAGATGATTTATTCTTAGGAAGGTGTTGAATAATGAAATGAACTTCTTTAGGATGAAAGGCTTTTGGTGGCAAGGAGAGGGGAAGAGGAATGTTAAGTCGTTAGTAACAGTGAGTACAGTGTCATTGTCAATAATGTCTTGGTGAGGAATAAATACTGTGGAGAGGTAACATAACCACACGAAAAAGATGTAATCGCTCTAGTTGTACAGTGAAGGTAACTTTGCCCGTTTCGCCATAGGCATTCTGTTGAAGGCCTAGTCAAAGTACGAAATTGGGGTGATTTCTACACATTACCTAACGTCTTCAGGTAATGTATGAAATGCCTAGGCATTCTATACAATGCCTGATTTCATAATTTGCCGATAACATATATATTGTATATTGCATTAGGGAGCAACTCCGGATGGTTACAAACAAAATCGCAAATTGCAATATAACAACATCAAAGCTAAAGCGCACATTGAGCTACGTGCAGAGCAAGGCAACACGAAAAATAAACTGCGTGGCGCAGTTGCCCATGTACATTAGTACGCAGTTTCGTGCGGAAGTTTGAAAAAATCGTGTTGTCAACTACGTCAAGCTATGGCTCAAGCGATACTGTGTCACACGTTTTCTGTGTCAGCTCTTGCAACTGAGAGGCGGGTCATGCCTGGCGCAATATTGCTCTGCTTCCCAATTCATGGTGCTTGCTTCCAAAGACGGAGACACAAAAACTGTCTTGCCCTGCCTAGATCACCAGAGCGTCAATGTGTGCCTGACCAAAGCAGTATATAAATTGCTGCGAGAAATGAGAAGTTAATGATCTAACTGAAATATATGAAAAAACTATAGTCACCACACTCCTTTATAAAAGGAGTAAAAAACAGGGACCTACTAAAAATTATCACGTGCTGGAAAAAAAAATATGTCGGTCCAAGTACAACGTCTCTTTTATATGCAATATAAAAAATGCATGCGCTTTCATGACTCCATATTTTGCATCGCCCGATATACTAGACTTCTTAAATATGTGACAGGCGTCGAAAATGTAAACTTTGTTAAATAATCAAATAAAGACAATATATAGAAATGATAAGAAACAATATAATTGCAAAGATATTCAATATAAACAAAATGTGCCAAGAGGGCATAAAAAGGAGTCTTCATAGATTATATATTATAAAAAGTATCATCGAGACTGATGAGGGCTGTCTGATTTCATAGACAGTTCGTGTAATCGAAAATGTTTCCATAAAACAGGATCCCTATATCTGAAAGAGAGTAAATCTTCCTGAGTCATAAAACTCATTTTCTCTTTGACTGTAAATCACTCATTTTCTCAAAGTGTAAATCGATAACTTAAAAAAGAAAAAGTACAAATATGTATTTTTAGTTAAATCATCTTATTAAACTTATACAAGAGACTTTAATATCTGACTGTATTTATCTTATAAAAAGTTTTTAGTTTATTCAATGAACTGATTTAAGTGTATGTAGTATGTAAATATGATAGAAAGAGATTTTGTTTACCAACCAGTGATGACATTCTATATTAAAGGAATAAATAGAAAACTGAATCAATGCGAAGATGAGAGAAAGCAAGGAATGGAAATAGAAAATAGAATAGAAAAAGAAATAGATATAGAAATCAATAAGATAGAGAGATGAAAGTAAATTCTGTCAGTGTCGCCAACCAAACAACAACAAAAGAACTGGATAAAGGAAGTGGTGGAGGCAAGTGAGAAGTGTTTATTTTGAAACTATAGTATTTTCTCTAGCTAACAGCAACAACTCACAGAACACACACACACACACACACACACACACACACATTTCTCTTTTCTCCTTTTTTTTTGCATTTCTAACTTTCAAAGATTTTCTCAACTATTTGCCCAAATACTTTCAAGATCAGTAAAATAGTTCAGCTTCAATTGTGACTGATAATATCTTTCTTAAATTTGTTATGCTCGTAATCTTTGATAATACACTGACTTTTTAATCAACATTTTTAAACTTAAGAAATAATAATTATTCAATTTTTCGCATACTTGACGCATACTTTTGATAAAATTTTGGATGAATTGATACAGTGACTTCCTTAATCTATTATTGCCTGAACAAAAATTTGTCAAGTCATAACTTTAATACAGTTTTATTTCTATAACCTCGTTTTGTTTCAAATTTGAAACATACTTGACAGATTTTCTACAACATAAAATTTAAACTGCTGACGCTGACAAGGAACATAAGACTCAAAAGCGAGAACTGTAGAAACGTTACCACTTACTAGCACGAGTACTTGACAGACAATCAAAATTGATATTAAACAACAAAGTCCTGATATACAACGCAATAGTAAAACCTATCTGGACTTAACCACATTCAGGGCTGGCTCTCCCGGCGGTGCAAATTCATGCGGCAGACAAACTGAATGTGAAAAAGTAAAAAAAAAAAAAATAAATACATAAAAAATAATATAATAATAATTTCATACGCAGCAATTAACAGTATGTACAGTAATGCTACAATTATCCGAACCTTCTCCATGGGGATGACCTTCAGTAACGGCCACCAATACTGTAATCTACAGAATTTCCAGTTTTCATGAACGTATATTTAAAGAAGTGGATTTTGTTCAGTGTTAATGATTGTTATTACATTGATAAAGTTTTTTTTTTAAAGTTTGTTGTTAATTAGAAGGAATTACCATGATTTTTATTGAACATGAAATAGGTTAGAAATTGAACTTCCCAGCAGAACTAATTTCTCTTTTAAGCCCAAAATGAAAGCTTGTAAAAATAAAAACGGAAAAAAATAGAAGAAAAGATAACATTTATGGATAGATGGGGCTGATTGTTTAGTAATATACCTATTACGTGGAATTGTTTGGGGATAATTAATGATGATTATGATGATCTAGAACCACTATCAGTAGAGGAAGTTATAGACTCCATGGAGATATTAAAGAATAATAAAGCAGTTGGAGGAATGCAGCGGGAATAAAGCAGCGGAATTTTTCACGTACTGTGGAAAGAAACTGACATGTTCTATGCATGGGTCAATTAGGGTTAATTGTAGATATTAATAGATTTATGGAAAAAATAATGTATGCCAAGTGAATGGAATACAAGCCTTTTACTTCCAATATACAAAAAAAAGGTGATAAACTTCCGAGGTGAAAAAATTACCGAGGAATATCCCTGTTGGGAATAGCATATAGGTTTTTCTCCACCGTATTGAGACTCGGAGATTTAAATATCATAAAAACAAAAATAGCCAGTCTCCAAACTTAATATTCCATACAACCATCATTATGAGAACCTACATTAAGTGTTGGTCGAAATCCATGATGAAAGGCGCTTTTTTATAGTTCTTATAGTTTTCGTGAAGTTCTCGAATTAACAAAATTTCCGGTTTATTCAATGAAATGATTTAAATAAAACCAAGTTGTATAAATAAGATAGAAAATGATTTTGTTTATCAACGAACATGATGATGACATTCTAAAAGGAAATTGAATAAATAGAATATTGATTCAATGCTAAGATAAGGAAGCAAAAAATGGAAATAGAAAATAGAAATAAATATAGAAATCAATAAGTTAGAGAAACTCAATGAAATCAATAACAGAGAGATAATATACACGCGTAGGCCTATCCCTTTTATTTTAACAATTTTTGCGACTTTCTTCTGTCCAGCTGGTGAGAAATAAGGAAATTAAGTATTTAGTCTAAATTCCGACTAATAAGAAGATATGGTTTGCTGATAGCCCAGGACTTGAAATTCATGCTGAGGAAACCGAATGAAGAATATAGGAAATGGGGTCTGAACATGAATTTTGGTAGATTATTTGGCTATAGGATATAAGACAAAGAAAGATGGAAAAGATGGGAATATAATAACGACCGGTATTGCATAAAAATGTGGTATCCGCCTTTTTAGACCCATAAAAGAACTAAAGAAGCTACAAATGAGATTAAAATATTAATGCAATACTCTGGAATTTGATTATTTCAAAAAAGAATAAAATGAGAATACTTCACTATATAATCGAAAGCAACTTTTTGTATGCAGTGGAGAGATTAAGGGAAAGATGAATAGCGTAGAAATGGGCTATGGACAAGTTGAGATCGAATAAGAAATGAAAGAATATAATGGACGATGGAAATAAAAGAGAATATTATCGGAGAACTGATCAAGAAAAAGTTAAAACTGGTACAGTCATTTAATAAGAATGGAACTTATCAGGTGGTCTAATAAAATTTTTAGATGAATGCCACCAGGAAGAAAAAAATAGGAAGACCATGATGGGACGATGGAATCCTAAAAAAAAAATGGCAGGCCGCAGTCTGGTGGAAAATAACTGACAGGGTTGAATAAAATGAAGCAGGAGCTTGGCCTAAATGAAAACCCTTACGTTAAGGGAGAAACGGTGATAAGTAGTGAGACATTCTCAAGAAAAAAGCAGCCCAAAACTTTTGAGTTTGAATGAATGAGCTCAGAAATAGTATTTGTGGGTATATGCACGTGTGAATTACAGATTCAGCTATTTATGAAGAAAAACGCATTATAAAACAGAGACCACAAATGAGAAAATTCCATTAATATGAAAATGAAATTATTAAATTTACAGGACGTTTCATTTGATGATAGCTCTGCACTTATCGATCTTCAGGGTGTATTACCACCACTCCTTTTTATTGTTTCTAGCATCCATGAGTATAAGTAATTTATCTTTTCTAAAGTCACTTCCGTATTTTGGGAGAACCAGATTAAAAGCGTACTTAATGTTCCGTATCATAGAATGAAATACTAAGTGCTGAATTGTATTTATAAGTAATTAGTTTATTGCTCTTCTTATGGGAAGGGGTGATTGTACTGCAGCCTTAGTAAAGAAATTGCAGATATTTATCTATGGAGGAAGAGAGGACATTAGAGCGTGGGACTATTTTTCGTAATCACTTTTTGTATTTTGAAATCATTTCATTTCAAATTACTTTTAATGAACACAATGTTTTCATTATGCCTTTTATTTTGGAGAATTATTTATTTATTTATAAAGCTTCTTCGGCATTACAACAGCTGCATGCATGACGCAACTAAGTGGTCAGGAATGGAGAAGCCCTCCAATAATAAAAGTAGTGGCACTTGCTCACGCGTTAAACCATCAGAGCGAAATTTGTGTCATATCGTTTTTGAGCATTTTGGAGTATACTGAATTGTGCTGAAGTCTAATATAAGTATAATATTGACTTAAGTATTGTTTCGTGGAACTATATTGTATATTGGTATTTTTTTTTTGGTATGTACCACGAAGAGGATGAAGCCATATAAGGCACGATAGTATCAGAATTGAGACTTAAATAAGATACAACCGTAAAGCCCAGTCAAATCGCTCTGGGTCCCCATGCTGAGACCCTTGCGTCCTAGGAGCCCCTGAAGCTCAACCCAGTGATGATCAGTGTTCTTTCCTGGAGGCCATCAGTGATCTGAAAAGGTTTCTCGAGTACAAAAGACTTTTTAGGTCGCAATGCAATATCCCCAAAAAGCTATAAAAGCTATAAATAGAAACCATAACGCTCCTGGACACCGACTATGTTAGAACCTGGGATAAATCTGCATAATTTAACATATGATTTGGTCTGCAGTGCACGATAATATCGATAAAAACTATTTCTGAGCTCTCTCTTATTCAAACTCAAATATAATTTATAAATCGTAGCGTTCTTCTTTTTATTAGTTCTGACCGCTTTCGGATTCTCATCCATCATCAGAGAATAAGAAGTTTGTTAGAGGGGTGACTTCAACATTAAATATCAATCACAAACTAAACTGATTGATTGTTTGCATCGATTGTTCGACCGAGAAACTTATATTTCAAACAACTATCTACTCGAATGTGATGGACTAGACTTTGTCAATGAATGGAAATATGAACCCGAGTCAGATCTATTAAAAAGAAGCATAATTATGGCGGACAAGATTCCAGAAGTCTACATATGTTCAATTGTTAGATTAGACAAAATTGAAGCTCCAATCATCACAGTCATAACCCCTCTAGATCGGATTCAAACGTAAACTACATTTTGCAGCGCTTGTCAATCCAATAATTTGACCAGTTGCCAAACTGGAGATACATTTTCAACGGCAGTAACCAGCACAAAAAGTGAGCTTCAAATTGTTTCTAAAAAGAGTCGCTTTTCGGATTTAGTGTAATTTTGTAGTGCTGACTGGCGTTCAGTTATGGACGACTGAATATAGTCGAAAGTGACCACGACAAAGGGATCCTAAATAAAAGGTTCAATCCCATCACTGACTGCTTACAAAAAGTGACCAATATCTGAAGAGCCTTAAATCGAAAGTTCGGCCTGAACTTAACTGATTACAAAAAAAAAAAACACCACGCCTAAGTGTCTTAAAAACGAAAGTTCAACCTGAACACTAAATGAGAGCAAAAAATAATTTTGCACTTTATCAGATTGTAGGGGTTACCGTTTCGCTTATAGAATTTATTTTAATGAAATAATTTGAGTTAATTAAAGTTCTAAAAAGCTTTTTATTTATGTTATATTATCATTATTTAAAATAAATAGTATAGAATTATTTACGTAAATTTGAGGGTACATTTTTTTTCGGTTTATCTTAAAAGAGAATTAAAAGGGGACTGACTGTACTGGGTGCTTGGGCAATAGATTACTGAAGATTAAGGAGCAAGTAGTAATTGTAAGTTGGTTTGGGGGTGTAGAAGTTCAATGGGAGAGGTCGTTCGACCATAGAAGGAGAGACGTTGTTAACTAAATTGCAGGGTCTCCGCTTTTTGTGTTCTCCATTCCCTTTTTCACTCATTCTCCCAGTAACTTGACTTCCAGCATCCAGTCAGGTAGAGGAGCAACATGATGGTGGCAGTACAACTAACCTTGCTACTACCTGCAACCTTTCACAAAAAGATTGAGTGTTTTAATTAAAGGCGTACTTCTAATCGGTGGCAAACCTGAACAATTGTTTATTGCATTAATCACTTTCAGACCCAAGTTTTCTAATATAATTGAATCATGTTCAATGATTTATTATTTCCAGTATTTATTTTAAACAAAAATTTATGCTAAAACTGATGAATAATAACGAGCTAATTATATGTTTCATTATCATTTCCTTTTTATAATAAATTAAGTTTTGTTTTGTTTTCTAAGTTAATTTTAATTCGTTTTTACTTTTTGGAGTATTTAGTGTTCGAAGTGGGTCATAACTTAATTAAGTTTATAATTAAGACTGTATATTCGGCTAAATTAAAATTTTATTATTCCGCACTAAGGTGCAGCACAGTATTGTGTTATGGAGCACAAATTTGGGGTGGGTGCGAATATCGAGAGGTAAACAAATTTCAATTGTATTTTCTTAAAAGAATGTTTTGTTTACCATTCAATACACCAACTTATTTCTTATATATAGAAACTGATATTACCTCCCCTTATTTGTACACGCTACAACTGCATCAAGATTATATCCTAAAAACACTTGCATTGCCCGAAAACAGATATCCGAAAATTATAACAAAAGAAATTATAAGCAAGAAGACCTCTTGGTATAACAATTTTTTAAAACTAATAGAACACTGTGGAATGCAAATCGAAACAAATAATTCAACTTTAGATAATACTGATATGTGGCAAACGGTGCTTGGAAAAGTGCGCTCCAAATTAGTAATAATTAATAAAGAAAATTGTATTAATAGAGCAAGAAGTTCTACCTCTGGTTGTTTATATAGTAAATTAAATTATGAATTAGATGGTAATAATAAGTATTTAAATGCCCATTTCCATTTCAGTGATATAAAATGGATCTTGAAAGCCAGAGGAGGCTTGTTTTATCTCAATAGTGCATCTTCAAAGAGAATTCCCACATCGGCTGTGTTCTTTATGTAATAAATCTCTAACGAAAGACCTGTATCATTTTTTGTCAGTTTGCCCTATATTGAAAGAGTTTCGGCAAATGTATCTTAAAAAAAGCGAATTGACGATAGTAGAAACACTAAAATATTTAAATGGTGATCTACCAATGGAGACGGATTATTAATTACTGCAAAGATACATAGAGGTATAGAAAAGAATTGATATCAGAATTTAATTTCTAAAATAAATGAAAGTAGCAAACATTGTTATATTGGATAATAGTTTTCTATAAAAATAGTTAATAAATAACTTATAAAATAATAATAAGTAGTTAAAAAATAGTTAAGTATGATAAATGGATAATAAATTGTAATGGTATTATCATAAGGTACAAACAACAACCCCACTGATGGTCTCAGACCTAGCGTATGTCTTTATTTTGTTTAGTCTATTATTTAAAGAAGTATTTTTTATTTATTATTTATTTTAAAGGTAATTTATAATTTTTGTGATGGTTTAATCTTTTTTGTATTATAAAAGGAAAAGAAAGACTTTATCTATTTATCTATCTAAGACTGTAAAGCTCTTAGTTCAATAATGTACTACAACGAGTTGACGATTCAAATTTCTGAGTTCATCTCTAAGATTGCTTAGATTCTTTGATAGATCAGACATTATTCCACAGCTAGAACTGGACAATATGTTATATGTTTAAGTATGAGAATAAATGAATTAAATATATGTTATTCGTTGTTCAATTTAAGGAGAATATAACTCATTTGAATTTATGCCTCATTTGACTGAGAAAGTTACTGCCCCCCAGAGAGCTTTCTATAGTGGTCTCCTTTTTCTTCTTCTTCATTGGCAACCAACCCACAACTTAGTCCTTGCCTCCTCAATCCGTTTCTACCAATCATCCCTATTCCTTGCCGTTGTCAACCTGTCTCGCAGGCCGTTATACCTATTGGCTACTGCTGTCAACTCAACTATCCATCTCAACTTTAGAAATCCAACTTACTAGAGCCATACAATTTCTCCTGAAGAACTTAAACATCCGAAAATTGAAATGAAAAGATGTGGGAATAGTAACTTTAAACGAAAAATTGGCACAGACACGAACACATACAAAAGACTAAACATTGAAGTAAAATATTAATTAATTGTGAAATCATGATAATAAACTGACTCCCCATTTGAATAGATGAGATGCAGAGGCGTTGGAAATTGGTTGAAGGTAAAATTTCAGCTAACAGTAAAGCGTACAAAGAGGGAGTGTTAAAAGAAATGTGAAATATAATTAGGCAGGCGTTAACTGTAAAATTGGTAGTTTGAAGCGTCAAATAATTAGAAGCATAAAATTTGGCGAACAAAGACGCACAGACTTAAAACTGTATTGCACAGAAGACGCGGGAACCAAGACTAAAATGAATTGAGTGAAAAAGAAACATGGTCATAAACAACCTTGTATTCAAAATTTAAAAAAAGTAAAAACATGATGCCGTCATTAAAAGGAAGTTTTTCAAAGTAGACTTTGTATCATATGCATTACCTAGAAAGCATGCGGATTTGCCTACCTTTGACGCCGTCAGTCAGCAGAAATGAATCCGCCTGCCATCTCCACAGGCGGACCAGGCTTTGCAACTAACTCTTTTTAAAAAATTCTTTTTTGGCGATATAACTCTTGTCGTAGAAAGTCCAATAGGTTTGTCTTACACACATTTTAATGAAAGCACCATCAGTATATGATGTAGTTGCCAAAGTTAAATATTTGTTTTTTCAAGTCAGCCTAAAGGTTTAGATTATCGTTATTAACACCCAAATAAACAGAAAACTCAATATTGCAGACATACACACACACATATGACAAATTAACGACAGCTTCTTACACTTAACACATTACCAACAACATCACACTACCATATAGGCGAGCCTACCTCATCAAGTAGACGGAAACCCCGACTTTATCAATACCTCTTAATTTCTCTTCTTCTGTTTACCACTATGTGTAAAGTTCTACGTGAACTGGTCCATATATTTTTATTTGTAAATAAAAACCAAAAAACGAAATTTAATGCTTAATCTATTATTATGTAATTAGTTTTATTACTTTGCCATCATATTGCTTTCTACTTTTTCTTACTGTTTTAAAAAGGAAGTGCTGAAATCGCGTCAAATCTTCGAAATTAATAAATTATTTACTGGAAATACGAATGTAAGAAACTGAATTTAGGAAACTGAATATGAACAAATTATTTTAAGTGAAACTTATCATTTAATACAATACTAATATTTCTTACCAAAACCTGCCAACCAGTCTGCCATTTCAGTAATGTTTTTCTTTTTTTCACTTTTTCACTATTTGTAAAAAAATGGTTCCTACGGTTTTCTATAAATTTCAACTATAAACTTTCAAAAACTAATTGCACATAGATCTATATAACATATAGGTCTAACATATTTGTAATTTTTACAGGAGAGAATTATCTTTGAAAAAGTTACATGTGACGACTGTGTGCGGCCTATTAAATAGAATATTACTCGGAATTTAATGTATTCGGAATTTTTTTCCAAAAAAGGTTCATTTTCCTTAAAATTGGTAGGCTTATTGTATAATATAAATCCTATCACTTTGATTTAAAAACTTTTTAGGAAGTAGAAGAACTTATTTTCTTAAAGTACGTACAAGAGAAAAGGAGGTTAGTTATAAAATAAAAATCCAAAAGTTATATGCAATTAATGGAAATCTATTAATATTATTATTAAAATAAAATTTCAAAATAAAACATAATATTATAATTTAATAAATATCCCATATGAAACAAGCTAATAATTACACTAAATAGGTCAGTTTCTAAGTTGGATAGTGGGTGTACGAAGTATAAATTTTGAAAGCTAGCGACCTGGAGATAATTACGTGGCCTACTAACTAACATATGTACGCTTGCTGAACAGGTGACAAATGTTGGGTACAGTACATTTAGCAAGAAGATAAGAGCAGTTGAGAGCATTTAATATAATACATTAACTAAAATATCGATCTCCATTATATCCTTGGGGAAATTTGGTACAGGGTAACACCAATTTTAGTTGGAACTTAATTTAATGTTAATATCTATCATTTTGTTTCAATACTTATTTTACTTTCAGTAATAGAAATTTTGTTTTTCATAAAAACCAAATTTCTGGTGATTAAAAGTTAGAAAGTTCTTAAATAAGTGTTACTATAGTTGAATACGTGGATGGGTCTGCAATGCTGGATAACATCTCGTATTTTATCCGTCACAGCATGCATATTCATTTTCGTTCCTGACCGGTTTCGGATTTTCATCCACCGTCAGAGTAAATTCAACAAATTTCGTGTATAGCTTTCACTTCAACGCAATATTTCTGTTAAACACTAACACATTAACATTAAAATGCAGCTAAGTTTAAATATAGTCGTACATCAATTGAAGATAATCCACGTGATGGACGGCCAAAAACTGCAGCTACCGAAGAAACTATCGAGAAGATACACAATATGGTTCTAGATGATCGACGATTAAAGGTGTATGAGCACCTCAAGCTAATGCTGTAAGCATCTCAGAAGAAAGGGTACGGGCACATTTTACATGAACAACTTAGTATGAAAACGTTTTGTGCAAGAAGGGTGCAGCATTTGTTAAATGCTGATCACAAACAAATGAGGAATCGAGATTCTCAGTAATGTGTTGCCGTTTTAATAAGAATCCAACCGATTTTCTGCCCCGATTTATTACGACATATGAAACGTTGGGTTCACTACTTTACACCTGAGTTAAAACAAAGGTCCAAACAGTGGGTAGATATTGGTGGCTCTGCACCAAAGAAAGTATCGGTCGGAAAGTTTATGACTAGTGTTTTTTTGAGATTTCAAAGGGTTTCTTTTAACTGACAATCTGCCAAAGGGTCAAGCAATTGATGGGAAATATTACGCACATCTTCTTGACCGCTAGATGAAAAAATTAGCGAGAATGGTTTATTATTATTATTATTATTCAAGGAAGGCGAGGGCAAAACCCTACGCTATCCAAAGCATCCCTGGTCCCACATAGCTACCCCTAAAGAATAACAAGTACTGGGTCTGGAAAAAAAGTCCAGGCCCAGGTTTTACCCATCTAAGTTTCACCACAGATCGAACAAATCGGACCAAAACCTTAAAAGGACATAGCTTAAGATTCTCTACCGATATCCTATTCCAGTCGAAGGTCCTAAACCTAATCTCCGCACAGCCCAAACAATCCGTCATCAGATGCGTGGGTGTTTCCTCCTCCGTCTCACAAACTCTACAAAAGGGGTCAGGCATGAGTCCCATTGTACAGAGATGTCTCCTTAAGCCACAATGCCCAGTGAGGAAGCCAACCAGATGCCTGAGAGAGGCCCGCGAAAGACATCGGATCCCACTACTCAAAGCTCCGTCCGGGCCCCCAATGAGCATTTTAGACTGCCGACAACCCACTGCACTCATCCATAAGGATGAGTGCTGTGAGGTCATCCACATCTGAAAGCCCGACAAACTTGTGCCAGAAGACACACCAACAGCAGGCTCTGGACCAATGAAAGGGAGAGAGGCACCTAATTTGGCAAACCTATCCACCTTCTCATTCCCAAAGATTCCCATATGACCTGGAACCCAGACCAGAGGCACATCCTTCAATGAAGAAAGATCTTCCAGTCTTTTAGAACATCCCAACACCAATCTGGAAGTGAAGACACATGAGCTAAGCGCCTTCAACGCAGCCCGGCTATCCGAGCAGATACAAACACCTTTTAAATTAGTGTTACGCACCCTCTCATCCAAAATACAACAAAGAATTGCATAAACCTTAGCCTGCAGAGAATGGTTTGCAAAAGAAAAAAAAAAATCGTTTTCCACCAGGACAATGCACACGTCTACAAAGGCGCTTTGGCGCAATGAGAAAATTGAGTGATTTGAAGTATAAATTGTTGGATCATCCTCCCCATTCGCCAGATTTTTGGCTCCCTTTCTATCCCAAACCTTAAGAAATTTGTGGCTGGAAAACGTTTTGGGTCAGAGAAAGATGGTGATAACAGCGATAAATGGATATTCTGAAAACCTTCCAGAATCGCATTTCAGTGACGGAATCCAGTTATTGGAGAAACGTTAGTGACGTTACTTTTTTATTTATTTTTATTACTTTTTACTTAAAGACATTACTTAAAGAAAATTTACTTAAGATTACTTAGGACTTTATATTTATATTATACTATTACTATTTATATTTTTTTTTTATATTATATATTTAGGATTATTTAGGACTTAAGATTAAGATTTACTTAAGATAATTTACTTTAAAGAAATTTACTTAAAGGAAATCGTTATAGAAGTTTTCGAGAAAATTCAAAAAAACTTACTCTGTAAGGTTGCACTTCCGGCTATCACTTCCGGCAATGCTTCTATAGTATGTTGATATTATATAAGTGTTAGAACCATTTATTGTATTGAAATGTTATTATAAAAGGAAAGCTAAACGTTATTGTTCCCGTCCAGATCCCTCCAAAAAACAAAAATGGGGTAAAATGTTTCAAATAAAAGTGATAGGTATGTACGTGTGTAAACGTAGTATACGAAGTTTAAAAAAAAATCGTTGGAGCCATTTTCGAGACAATCGGGTAAAACTGAAAAAAAAAACCATCCAGTAAAGTCGCAGTTTCGGTTTATTAATTTTGCGAGTAGTACCTATCATGCGGAATATCATGTTTGAACTTCTCGCGATTTTCGTTTTTGAGTTTCTGTTCAAACATTCACACACATACAGATCATTTTTTTTTTTTTTTTTTTTTGACAAGATCGTAATATATCCTTTTACCAGGAGTAAGAGAAAGTAATAAATGAAATAAAAATTAAAAAAATAAACTATATTGTCTCTAAGGTAATATTATGAGGTATATAAATATTTTTTATTTGGAGGACGCAATGCATTTTTAATGTTTGAAACACACAGTTTTTTTTTTTTTTTTTTTTTTTTGAAGAGTCTGTTCTTTTGATGCTGAAAAAAAATATTTTTATTCATTTCTTAACAAGGAAATAATACTTGTTGTTCCGCTTGCTTGGTTCTGCAGAGCTGGAAAGCATCAGAGACATCTTTTTGCTTCTTTTTGTGGTCATGGACCCATCATCAGGATGTTTTTGTTAAACAGTGTTTATTATTATTAGACCGGGTACCTGGCGGCATGGGACCTGAACCTATATGTCTTTTATCCCCCCAATGCCCCCCATAACTTCCTCTTAAATAGTCTCTCCAGAAACCTACTAACCAGTCACATATCCCAGGATATCGTTTAACTCCAAATCGCCCAAGCAATCCTGCGAGAGTGGTGCCCTCACAAATATGCTAATCCTAGTAACAGCGAAACGGGGGCACTGACATAGATAGTGATACACCGTTTCGCTGACCCGTGATCGAGATTCTGTCAAGCGGGACTAGACGTCCTCCCTATGTTAAACAAGTGACTTGACACCCAGGTGTGTCCAGTCATCACCCCCACCAAGGTCCTCAGACCTGTCCGGCTGAGGGACAGGAGGTAAGCCGAAACTCCCCGCTTAATTCTTTTTATAAATCTTTTAGCTTGAAGGCAACCCTGCGTGTCCCCGAGCATTTCTCCAAGACTCTTGTCTCCCAAAGACTAATCTGTTTGTCGCAAACCTCTCTGGTTCAGGACCACAAAATGGTAATGATGATCCCTCCCTAGCCAACTGATCCGCCCTATCATTGCCATCTATTCCCGCCTGTCCCAGTATCCAATAGACACGCACCTTACCTCTCCGAGCCAAAACGTTAAGCCTTCTCCGACTCCGATTTTTAAACAGTGTAATAACATAGACTTGCACAGAGAAAATACAGTATACTCAACTGTATTTGAGTGTATATATATATATATACCGAAACCGGTCGATGACCACAAAAAGAAGCAGGCTATCTCGGAAAATTCTCTGAAGGAAGTATTACTTGTTATTTAATTAGATTATCTTGAACTTCATTTACTAATGAAGCCAACGTTTAGATGATATCAGCAAACGTTCATATCATAGCCATCATAGCTTCAGTGCGATTCAGATAAATCCTTTATTGAATTCCACTTAATGTAATTCCTTAATTCACTTCCTCCTTAGGAATTTCACGATTATTACAAATATATATTTGGGTTTCACTAATCTCCTTGAGTTAATTACAAAATAGTTGTAGAGGGTTGATATAAATTATGATTTTGAACCTGTTGTACAGCCTGAATTTTTTATTTATTGTATATTACAACATATAATAAAACTTTATATTTTTACTACGACGTTTCGGTCAATATACTTGCCATTTTCAAGTAGTTTAAATTATCTAAAGTTTTATTACTGTGTTATTTAAATTTCTGTTTATTCGTTTTTTTTAAACCTCATTAGTTTGATTTTTAAGATATACTTAGATATGTTCTTTATCTGCATCAGTTTTTCATAAACCACGTGGTTTGAGAAAACGCCAGAAAAGGACCTCACAAGAAAATTAAATGAATTCAAAAACAACTGTTTCAGCATAATACATAATAACTCTCAAATATAATAATACATACATCTTATCAAGCTACAAACTCTCTGTCAGTTGCCCAAAAAACATGGTACCAAGAGAGGGTCAGCTCACACATACAGCCTAAATAATATACATAAAAAATACACTAGTTAAAAATCTCAACTAATTAATAACTCAAACCACGTGGTTTATGAAAAACTGATGCAGATAAAGAACATATCTAAGTATATCTTAAAAATCAAACTAATGAGGTTTAAAAAAAACGAATAAACAGAAATTTAAATAACACAGTAATAAAACTTTAGATAATTTAAACTACTTGAAAATGGCAAGTATATTGACCGAAACGTCGTAGTAAAAATATAAAGTTTTATTATATGTTGTAATATACAATAAATAAAAAATTCAGGCTGTACAACAGGTTCAAAATCATAATTTATATCAACCCTCTACAACTGAAGTAAAATAAATAACAGCCTATTTAAGAAAATATAAAAATACTCAAGAAATTACAAAATAGTGCCTAAACTATTTGTCTGAAATAACTACCAAAGAAACATGATAATTTTTCAATATTTGTAACATTAGAAATTATTTATAATTTGAAGGTAATAAACAATATAAAGTTGTTTAACACTTTAATAAGCAGTAGTAAAACGAGCTTCTATTACATCCCCAATAATAAGTTCAACTGGGCGGTTTGAAGTTCTATTAGAAATTGATTAGCCGCAGTAACTTGAGCTTTGAATTACAAACTCTCACTATCATTCAGTCCCTTTCACTCAATATCCAATTTCAATAATGAAACTTGCCCAGCTCCCCTTTATCAGTATATCAAATTTTAATGTTTCTATTTCTTTAACTTATATTTACTTTTAATTGAAAAATAATTTCACTAAATATAATTCTACAAAATTGTTAATAATTTTAAACTTATAAAAATAGTCTCTATTTAAGTTTAAACTTTTCAAAGACTATTATTTATTATAAATATTAAGAATGTGTTTTTTAATTAATTAATTATATAAAAGATCAATTTCCAGCACATTCTTCAAGTGAAAGAAATTGTTTGTTTTTTGTTTGTTTTTTGGCGCATCAACTGCCAGGGTCATTAGCGCCCTCACAAAGTGTCTTTGGCATTCAACCACACCTCTCATCATACGAGAATCACACAAATAAATACACGCATTCTAATAAATACATTCATCCCAAAATGAACACCATTTATACGAGTACACATTAGGCACACCTACCACTATTGGGGTGGAATACTCTATATTCTTCGTGCACCTCGTCCTCTCATACCTAGATAAAAAACAATATATATACACTCCAAACCAAAACCTAAATATAAAAATAGATATCTAAATATTTTGAATAAGTGAACAATTGATCATTATATTTATACCTGGTCCTAACAATTCTACCATATTATTAAGCAATCCTACTCTATCTCGGTAGCCCTGCAGCCTGGGGCATACCTCAAGAATATTTTTCACTGTAAGGCGTGATTGACACTTTGGGCACTATTTTTGATTTTCCTCTTGTAATGAATAGGAATGTGTGAGACGAGTGTGGCCTATTCTCTCTCAATTTCCTCAATATCAGCCCTTCTTTTCTTGATAGGGTTTCAAGTTTTCCTTCCTCTTACAGTAGGCATCACTATCTTTAATTTGGCTTCAGTATTTTTCCAATTCTTTTGCCATTTTTTCATTTATAACTTTCTTAACGAAACATTTCAGGTTCTCTGGTCGAATTCGTATATCCAGATCCGATTTTTGTGAAGCAGCAGCTCTCGCTGCTTCGTCTGCCGTCTCATTACTTTCAATTCTAACGTGACTTGGAATCCAAAGAAATAATACAACTCTTCCTCGTTTAAGCAATTCTCTTAGCTGCTCATAGATCATGTGGACTAAGGGGTGGGTCATTTGAAAATTTGTTTTCAATAGGCTTCAAGGAACTTTCAGAGTCCGAACATATTACGAGGTTACTTTCATTTGCTTCCTTCCCATAGAGTAGTGCCCCATAAATTCCAAAAAGTCCAGCAGTATAAATTGTAGCGTGAAGGGGAAGTGTCCATCCTTCCGTTATTCCTTCTACATATGTATAACACTTCCCACCCCTTCTTGTGTCTTCTAGCCATCCGTATAAAAGATTATACCCACACATTACCTCTAAAAATCTTTTCTTACACTCCACCGCCAGTACTTCTTTCTTTACGAATATAGCAAGATCTAGAAAAAGATAGGAGTTATGTAATATCAGAGATATTTTCCGCAATACTTCTTTTTGTGGTCATCGACCGGTTTGGGGCGTTCGCCCATCATCAGGATGTTTTAGTCAAAACAGCGTGATAACATAGACTTACTTGCACAGAGCAAATTTTGTTGATACTCTGTTTTTTTTTTAAAGTGTTTTGTTAGGACCTAACTAGGTAAAGAGGGGTTTTTTTGATACCTGGGTGAGTAAATGTCACTATAGTCCGAGCATAATTCATAAACCCCACTACTATCATATATGTAAGAAGTCTCAGTACGTGTGCGGATTTTGTTGTCGGATAGCATGGTTATATAATTTTTCAATGATATATTTAATAAAAAAATTGTATTTAAGCTCGTTTAGACTTGTTATATTTAAGCCTGTAAAGAACCCTTATTTAAGTTTATAATACGTGCGTGAATGGTATGTGAATTATGAAAGGTAAAGTGTGGAATGTATAACATGTGAGGAGATTATCAAATAACATGCTTATATAGATTAATTGTTCAACAGCATATATATTTATTTATACTATCTTGCGATCATTCAGCTCGTTTTTATCATTAATTATTCACACTAGACCATGGCTGACACAGTGGCCTTTCGCTTTGTTCTACTACACTCAAAGAACAATTAAAAAATAAAATTGTAAGATAGTATGGATAATTAATTATCAAAGTAAATCTCCCTCAAAAAACATAATTCAATTTACACATTCCCACTTGTTGGATGTTTCCATTTTTAAGAGTAACAACGTAAACTAGCATTTTAAAAAGGGAAAAACAACATGTGTTTACCCACCCAATTATCAACGAACCTCCTCTTAACCTAGTTAGGTCCTAACAAAAACACTTTTAAAAACCCAGTGTAACAACTAAAATTTGTCAATGCAAGTCTATGTTATCACACTGTTTTGACAAAAACATCGTGATGATGGGCGAACGCCCGAAACCGGTCGATGAACACAAAAACAAGCAGGCTATCAAGGAAAATATCTCCGATGCTTTTTCAGCTCTGCGGAACCAACCACAACAACAGTTGTGATAACTATACAAACAACCTATATACAATGTTCAAATGGCTTGGGCTTATAGATGTCAATTTTCGCCAAAGAACGTATGTATGTTATTTCGATTTAAATGGTCGATATGGTTTTCCCATTTTAATCCCAATGCTAGTTTTAATCTCTTAACCAAGAAGCTATCGACCAGAAATCTGGTTACGAGTTCTCATTTTGTGCGTTTCGCGGTAGCAATTTCTTACTTCTTCCTATTTCTCTGGTTACAGGAAGTATTGCATTCTTGTCAATTTTTTTTTTTAAATAGTGGCGCATTTCCTTAATTTAAATATGTTTTGCAGACAAAATACATTTATGAACAAATTTTACATGTACTAATGAGCCCTGAAAAAATTAAGAAAAGAGACTAAGATTGTCAGCATAATGCAGAAGGGTGACCTTAAAATAAGATTAATTTTAAGCATACTCTTCTTTGATTGATTATGGGCAATCCAGATCGAGAAATATGAGAAATGCGTAGATAGAACGTCCACAATTTGAATTAGGCTGCCGCAATGAGTTCAGAAAGCCTGTGGCTTTCGAGAGCTACTATTGCCAAAGGAGATGAAGAGATAAATAAATAAATATACTTAAATTAAAATAGGTTTTTGCACAGCAATTTGTAAGTGGACTTTTTTGGTCTGTACACAATGTAGTACTGTGTACCTTTCACCTCGATTAGGAGATTGAATAAATTAGGTACATATTTTACTTCAATTCCGAATCCTTAAGGTTTGGATTCTTCACATCAAAGTGAGTTGCCTAATCCTTTGCATATATTTCCACAAATGCCTCCACCAGCATTACATAACATCAAGTGGTTTTTTTGTCATGTTTAGTTGGGAACAACTCAATTTTACTATAAGATATATTGATGATACTTCTATGAAACAAATTTTGCATCCAATCACACAAAAACAAAAGTAAAATTAAAGAAATCTGTTTTTCTTCTCAAGTTAATTAAAAAGTACTATTCTAGTTTGCTGTATGCATATAGTTTTAAATGCTACTTAGTACAAGAAGTCAGTAAAATTTAATAATAATATGAAATAAATATTGCTTTTATTGACCCAAATTAATTGGATAACAGAAAACAAAAATAGTTTTATTTTGTTAATGGATTACCAGGAACTGCCAGGCCAATCCTCTTACTAACTAATGAGATTAAAGACGTTAATAGCATTCCATTTATTCTATTAATATTATTTGAATTTGTATTTATGAAGGAATCCGTCGAACAAAAAAAAATTTAAGAGGATTCCCTTGCATTGGAAAAGCTTTATTAGATCAATCAAAAACTTTATTTGTAGCAAAATTGGCTTGTATATTAATGGTCATCGATTTCATTTAATTGTTAAAAATTTAATTATTTAAAGATCAGAATTATAACTTATTTTCCATACAGCTATGTCTATGTAAACTTTTAATTGACTTTTATGTTTTCTCCAAAATGTTTAATATTTTACAAATTTCTTACGTTTCCTGATGAGTGAATGGATATATTTTACAAAATATAAAAATGTCTATTAATTCGTCTATCTGCCTGTTTTAATATATTTAAGAATACGCGTAACTCTCTTTTATTCTGTAAAATGGCTGATATATCTTTTGTACCCTAAAAATTTAAGAATTCTTTAGTTATTTCAACAAAAAAACATCTCTCTAACTTACAGGATAAATTCTTTACTCCCTCAGTCCCCAAACTTGCTTATACAATAAAATACCCAACAGAGATGAATAAAGCCAAATATTCCAATTTTGGTGAAAAATATTCCATTTATTACAGCTATTAAAGTTGTACGTTAAGCAATTTATTGTGGTATATAATAGGATTCTCGTTGAGACATAAAATGCCTTTCCTACAAAGCCTTTATCAGTTAATAACAGGGTTATAATCTATCCATTTATTATCTATCCCCCAACCATACTTCCTTTCAGAGATAGAGAGAGAGAGAGAGTACGGCGATTTGATCGAATTTTCGGAAAATTAATTTTTTACTAGGATTTGTAAGACAGTTTTGAGTTTTCAAAGACAGTTTTGAGGTCTTATGAAAAAAATTGTTTAGCAAATGGTCTCTTACCCTCAAAAAAAAAAAAAAAATTTTTAGCAAGCTTAAACAAGATATTTCGTTTAGTTTCCACCATCATGGCAGCCGAAAAGCAGGTTTCGATCAAAACTGTCAATCGTACGATGCGACTTTATGTTTTCAATTTTTTGATAAATTTTTTCGAAAATCTGGTGCCAACGATTTTTAAATTTCGCATTTATTTATTATTATTATTAAATAATACGTTGCACAACCATTCGTCTGGATGCCTGACACGTTTCTTACCGGATTGTTTAATAGTTGTTTTATTTTTTAACTTCCTCCTTTGAATTGGCCTGTCACTTATATTATCTGTAATACTAATATCCTCCTCATTCAAAATACTGCCTGTATTTCTCACTTCATCATCGGATAAATAGAGATCATTTGCCAATAAATCGTTTAGGCTTACTTCTTGTTCTTCTAACTCATCACCTTTTTTCTTATTACTGCTTCCCACCTTCAACTCTGATGAAAAATGTCGTGAAACAGATTGATCATCAGTATCAATAGATGTCTCACTGGGTAAATAATCCTTATCAGCATCGGAATCATCATTACAAGAGAACGGATCATCATCTATAGTAGGCCCACCGTCATGATTATTTTTATTGTTTTTTTCTTGTTTATCATGAGCATTTGTATCTGGAAATAAAAGCTAACTGTAGAATAAACAAAAATAATACTTTCAATAATACGCTATTGAGTAATCGTTATTCATGTTAGGCCTATTCAATATGCCAATATAATTAGCCAATGTTAGGAAGCAAACTACTGCGATAGCTTCAAAAGCAACAGGTTAACAAACTAGTCAATTTTCTGAAATATACGTATTTTGTTATACTGATATTAAGCAATTCCATGAGCAGCATTGGCTGTACATACACCACCTACATAACAGACTTATTTATGAAAACTGAGACGCCACAAAACTCTAAATTTAGCTTATTTGTTTTTTTTTTATTACAAAAAGTTTAGTTTCATTTTTTTAAACATATTTTTCTCTCTATTTTAGGCTACTTATAAATCGGCAAGCTCTAAGCATAACCTCTAAATGTAATGAAATAAACTTACCTGTATTATTTTTACAACGCTGTTCTGCTAACGCCATATACACCAATTTGGCAGCACGAGAACGTTGTCTGTACTCCATTTGCACTTGTATTTACTCAATTATTATTTTACTGCAACTATACACCTTCAATGAAAACTAAGAAAACAACCTAAATACAAAAATTGAGTTCAACGAAGTACGATTGCATGATGAATTCGAGTTATTCGATTAGTGGTACAAGAGACGTCTCCAGATGGTGCTGTAGCGTTCGCAGTGCACACAGAGGCATATGGCTTCAAGTCCACTTGGTGCCTTTTGCCTCAAAACAAAATGTGACATGAAACCATTTACAAAGTGCATATCTCTTTTATTATTTGAAGTAGGACATAGTGCCCTATACCACTGTGTAGAGTAAAAAAGTGCAGTATAACATACAGTGTTATTCTAATTTTGACAGAAATGGACATAGTGCCCTTTACCTCCGGCATACAGATTTATATTTATCAATTTATTTCTTTTATTATAGTATTTGGTGCCAGGACAAGATCTCTTAAACTACAACAATCCTTCCAAGTTTATTTTTCCCGGGCATCCGAACCTTCTCTGAAACAACGCAGTACTTCAGGATGTATATCGGGACTCGTAGTACTTCTCTGCAGATGCCATTGCTTTCTAGTCCCACATCTCCATGGGCCCCCTGAGTCCGTAATGCTCCGTGAGGAAATCTTTTAGAAAGGAACAATATTTTCGCTTATACCAGAGGTGGTCCTGCAACCCACGGTTTGCGAGTAAACTTCACATACTATTTACATATTATGTATATATATATTTCGATTGACCAGGTCCACTTCTTATTGTCCAGCTTCTTGATCTTAACATATTGTATGGAATCCATTTCATATCTTTCGTAATCAGGCAATCCAAAAATGGATCATGATTTTGTATGGCAAGCAGCGAGCCGGATACATTTGCTTTCTTAGCTTAAAAGTTGCGGAACCCAAACATCAAGTTTTAAAACATATCCCAACTTTTTTTATGTGATGAAATATTGTTGATATAACACAGTTTCGACTTCTAGCGATCTCTTGGAAAATTCGAGGATTTTTGGTGATCAATTCTTGACAGACAACCTCGTAAGGTTAGACCAGATCTTGATTTGTCTTTCAAGTCGAATTTTCCATGCCTAAATTTTGCACACCACTTTTTCACTGGAATTTCTTAAGGTGAATTTTTGAAAATGTCGTCAATATTTAAACCCTTCCGAAACTCATTTTATTTCTAAATGCACGTTTTCAGCCCTCATATTTTTCATTTTAAATCGCCTATTAAGGTGTTGAAAGTTCGAAAGTGCCTTATCTGACATCATGTTTTTGTTTATATGAATGGAATTAATCCTGTAATTTATTTGTAAAAACTGTTTGTTTTTTGCTTTTTTATTTAAGGCGCGTCAGTATCTGTGGTCATTAGTGCCCGGGGCCTTCTCTGCCTACCTCCGGACAGTGTTCTCTCGCTACTGTCCAACACCGAACAGTGAGCTGTAGAGACTACTAGTATGAAAAAATTGCGGACAATTTACCGCGCTACCCATTTAAGAAATTTAAAGTCCTATTAAAACTATGATCAGGACTTTTGCAATGATCTATTAGTGTACTTAACTATGAGTACTTAATTAATCACTTTTTTAGTAAAGCTTGAATTTAAATCATATCTTAAATTCTCTGTAACTTTTTTGTTAACAACATCAATTGGAAATATTGATACTTTCCTTTAAGGTGATTTATACATTACATTACGGTTATCTGGCACAGTGGAGTGGGAAAGAGGAATGCTAATGTAATGATGGGGTTTCCATTTGTTCAGGTAAGTCAGCCGAAGCTGTACTAGTCAGGTAACAGCAGTAGAAGAGAATATACTACACATAGAAAGCTTGACTACAACTTCTGCATCTGTTTCCTCCCCTGTTCTCTTCCTTAGTTTATCTCATTGCTAGAGTAAGAACCGACTTTACACACAGAGGTAAAAACTGACGCTCTAACACGGACAGCTTTATCGCTATTACTTGTTTACTGGAAGATTAATTGTCTACAAGCAAACTTCCTCTTACTTTAGGTCACAGAACCAACCCTCTAAAAAACGTTTCTACAGAGTTTACTTTCTCATCCACCACACCCTTTAGTATGGACAATGGACTCTCTCAATTTCGGACAACTTACTTTTTATTTTAAAACTTTACTTACTCCTATTTTTTGTTACCAATGTGATGAAAGAGGAAAGAAAGTAATGGGATGGCATTATCCCATGGGATGAAACATTCACTTCATATAAATTGGGAACACATATTCTACTTTAAGAAATAAACTATTTCTTCTTTGCTTAGAATTTGATCGGAATTGAGTTTCCCCTAGAGGTATATATTTTAAGACCCTCCATTGTTTGGCGGAAACAAATTTTATTGAAGTGCCAAACATTTTAGAGAGGAGGCTATCCTAATTATGAGGAGGTGTGAAAAATTAAAAAAGTTATCAAAATTTTGTAAAACTTATTAAATTAAATTTTGTAATTCTTTTTCATTTTTATTTATTTATTGTGTATTTTTTATATCAATCCAAATCAAGAGTTACAGTAAAAAAAATTAACCCTACTAGATATTATTTAGAAAGCGAATTATATTTAACAAAAAAATGGTTTAATAAATAAATGTTATTATTTAGTATTTTATCCGTCATTGCTTGCACATACGTATTTTTGAATTCCTGATTGGTTTCTGGATTTTCATCCATATTCAGAGCAAATTTATCAATTTCGTGCAGAAAGTTTACTTTAAAAACGTAGTGTTTCTGTTACACTCAACACTTGTTGGTTTGTTGATTGTATGTACGTGTGGGAGGTTATAAGGTTATGTTATTATGTGTGAGTGTGTGGGTTTAATGACAAAATGAAATTATTATAAATTAGAATTATACAATTAGGAAATAGTGAATAATAAATGGTATGTTTTGAAGGATATTGTATAATTAAATTTTAATAGTGAAGTTACGTATGTCCCCAGTGTAAGTCATTTTTATTAGGGGGGGGAGATCAGAAATTTCAGGAGTATACTATATTAATAAGAATAGAAGACAATGCAAAGTTTAAGGATAGATACAAGTTTGTAAAAATAATAAATAAATATGAAATCCAAGCAAGGTTAATACAAGAAAATATGTAGGCAAACTGTTTGGTAAAAAGGTCAGTAAACGGCAAATTGGAGATGATATTAAAATAAATAATAGTGGAAATCAAATTTATTAATGTTATTAATAAAAAAAAAAACTGAGTGTACGAGTATGTACATTATATAGTTCAAATTAAAACATAATATATTAAATATGTGGATGGGTCCACAATGCTGGATAACATAATTTTATCCGTCATAGGAATGCTTCATTTTGCTGGTTCCGAACGGTTTCGGATTTTCATTCTGTCCGAAATTAACCAGTGTTATTTTGTGATATAAACATAGTTTATATCATCTCTCTACACGAATTGTTTGTAAACCTTACTCTGACGATGGATGAAAATCCGAAACCGGTCAGAACCAGCATACTATGACGGATAAATTCAAAGAATATAAATATATAATGTATATAAATTGTGTGTCGTCATCATTTTATTATGGCAAATCTTATTTTAATGTTTTTTTTTTTTTAATTATTATTTTCCATATATTTTGGTACGATTAGTTTGATAGGCTGTAATTTAGATACATAAATAAAGAAAATATTAAATTTTCCAATATTTATCCTTGCTGACTTTATAAAAATAATAAACCGATTATTTATAATTCAATAAGATTTAATAAAGTGTTATAAAAACTAAGGCTACAACTTTATTACGTTATACTCGTATATAAATGGAAAGTTATAATATTAAAGTTGAAATATATATATTTTTTTTTTTGATGTTCGTATCATAACGGAAAAATGTTTTTCTTTTATTACATAAATTTAATCTGTTTTGTTTTTAATAATATCCGTCGTGATTATATAATAAAATAAAGAATAGCGCTAAATCTTCTGTAAAGATCATTGTTTTTAGTTTGATCTTTTATTACACTATTTCGATCTATATTTTTAATTTTAATATAAGTATTTCAAAACTGAGAATTAGGTAAAGTAGGATTATTAAGTTCACCAACACTTGTTTAATGTGTTTATAGAATAGGCACTAGGAAAGTGGAAAACTAGCATGAGGATACAGATTCCAGATCTCCAATATCCAATAGTATACACACCATAATTCGCACACAGACAAATTTCTAGACCAGAAAAATCACAAAGGAATATTCTAAATGTGCTTTGTTTAAATGTTCCGTCTTCAATTACATTGGAGTGTTGGTTGCTAAGCCGACAGCCAGAAGCGGTAAAGATATTGCAGTAAAATTAAGCAGCAATTGGAAAGTTATTGGTGCTTTAGAATATCTCCTCTGGAAAACAGAAGTTACCATTGAATCTAGAAGAAAATCTCTGCCATTCCCTAGTTATTGGTCATTTATGGGTATGAAACATGGGAATTGACTGAAAGGAATATGCTGCGTGTCGTCCATGGAGTAGGAACTCATATAAAGAATGGGGAAATGCGAAAGACTGACAGTCATTAGAAACTAGGCCCTACAGAAGATGGATGTTCGGTGGCCACGTTAAAAGAATGAAAGGAGACCGTTAACCTGAGAGACTCCCGGTTACTGCTGATGCAGCAGCAAAGGAAGCAGCAAATATGGAAGTTACAGTGGAGAGAAGCATGCCTGCCGACATAACTTGTAAAATTAGGACCCATGTGTACCAAAGTTGGCAGCAAGTGTGGAGTGCTCTTTCTGTAAATAACAAACTAAGAACAATTAAAGGTACTGTGCAGACCTGGGACTCTTCCAGTAGATCTATCAGGAGAGAGGAGGTAGTAGTGGCTCGTTTGAGGATCGGACACTCATGGCTGACCCATGGTTACCTGATGTGTGGCGATCCTATCCCAATGTGTAGTCCATGTAATGTCCCATTATCCGTCCAGCATATTATCATTGAATGTCAGTCGTACCAACTACATAGGCAACAGAATAATATTCCAAACTCCTTAACCGAGGCTTTGAAAAATGACCCAGCTAATGTAGACAGGATAATAAAATTTATAAAAGATATAGGTCTTTATGGCAAGATTTGAAGAAATCTAAGTGTAAATATTTTGTACATAATTTATTAAATATTTTAACTTTAGGTTTAGAATTAAGGGACCAGAGGAATATAGAGTACTCTACCCCGATATGGAATAGTGTATTATTGAGGTTTAGAATGAACGAATGGCGTGAATGTAACGATTGGGATACATGTATTTATTGCCGTGATTGCAGTTATGAATGGATAATTGAAGGAATGTGTACGACTTATGAATGCAGTGAAAGGGAGCCAATCTTGGCCAGGGATGGCAAATACCAACACTATATATAGTATTGCAATATGTATTTTATTCGGGAGCCATCGCATATGGTGGGAGGGTCTGAACCGGGATTGGCACCCCGGCAATTGTGTGAATGAAGGCTGAAAGGGTGGAGTTAAATCCTAGAATGATTGGAAGAGCATAATAACCGAAAGGTTCATTGCTAAAAAAAAAAAAAAAGAGACTCCCGGGCTACGTACCCCGAGGAAATAGGAAAAGAAGACGCCCCTGTAAGTTATGGTTATAGGACAGGTGGCAATGGTAGGTCTTACAGATGAGAATTGGCTAAATCGAGAAGAGTGTGCTTGCGGTAGTCACCGGGATATGACCGAAGGTCGTAAGTTCACCGGAAAAAAAGAAATCATTATTCTTTATGCTGGTACGTGGATTGAAAATCATGGTTAAAGTCGATCCCCTTTATGCTGGCTGGTATGTGGATTGAAAATCATGGTTAAAGTCGTTCCCCTTTATGCTGGCTGGTATGTGGATTGAAAATCATGGTTAAAGTCGTTCCCCTTTATGCTGGCTGGTATGTGGATTGAATGTCATGGTTCTCTGTCCCCTTTATGCTGGTATGTGGATTGAAAATCATGGTCAAGTTCCTTTCCTTAATGTACTAAAAAGACCATTAAATAAATGAACATTTTCGTCCTATCCTACGATTTATAATAAATCATAATGCATCTCAAAAATGGCAATGAAAAAATTGTTGTACTCTTTCTGCAGTTTCCTTTACACTGCACGTGAAAAACAGCTTTAAAGCGGCCCCTACACGGTCATAGTATTGACAATAATATTGACCGTGTAAGGTGAAAAAATTGTATTGTCGGTAGGTATTGATAGAGTATTGATGGAAATCCGGATTTTCTGATTTTCGTGTATCAATACTGAAAATTGGTGGGGATATTGACAACAATATTGATCGTGTAGGAGCGCTGTAATATTTCCATCAATACTCAGTTCTGTAGTTTTATACAACATTGAAACTAACCTCACCAACAGTGATACAATAACTTACAAAGGTACTTTGGAAAGATTTGTGTATTAAAATAAATCTGTAATCATACATTTTTTTAAAGATGTGTAATTTTTTATTCTTATTTTTCTGAATAACATACATTTCATATAGTCAATTAAATAGTCCCTTCATTACACTTCAGGTCAAAACACGATCCTAGTGGAGGTTCTTGGGAAAGATTTGTGTATTAAAATAAAACTTCAATCATACATTTTTTAAAGGTTATTGTAATTTTTTCAAAGTCTTGTAGGACATATATAAAGGTTTCACAGGTTTTATTACAGCTTTGCTGATAATTGTTGGGAGCTTTATGAAAAACTTCAAGTATTCAAAATTTCTTCCTGTGGCCAAGTAGCTCAGGTTTCAAAAATGGTTCAATTATCTGTAACAGTTTGTTAATGGTAGGTTCATCCATTCGAAAGAGTTCTTGAAATCTTCAACATCGCAGAGGCTGTTTTCCTTCAAAAGTACTAAATGAGAATATTCAACTCTCTTCTTCAACCATTGTTTCATCCAGTGTTTGCGTTTCATTTGACAAGCCAGGCGCCAAAATAATAGCTATGCAAACTTTTGTACGATTATTCATATTTTGTAAGCGAAAAAAAAAACAGCAAATAACCGAGTAAAACCACGTAGATTGACTCTCCGAGTGCCAGAAGTATTAAGTACTGAACAAAAGTATTGACAAAAATATTGATCGTGTAAGGTAGTGAAATATTGAGACTGGTTAGCACGAGGATTGATGGTTGTATTGTCAATACTGATATTGTCAATATTATTGACCGTGTAGGAATCGCTTAGAACCTAGCCTTCAATATGAATTAAATCTGACTTTAAATAATAGCCCTGTAGCTTGAATTTAGTAAAAGAATTTAGTGAAAAAATCACCTTTAATTCTGGGTTTTTATAGCAAGAAGCAGTACGAAAGTTGTTTACAATGTATCCCTAATTCTTTGCAAATACAAGAATTTTATCCAAAAAAAATTCAGGGAGCAAATCTGTTTAATGAGAAACAACGAAGATCATTATAAAGTCATGTTGAATATTTTCAGGCTAAACATTTCCATTCAAAACACCAAAAAAAGAAATCTATAAAATGAAAATTATAAAAAATAAAAAAATGTAATGTTGAAATAACTACTAATTTCGTTATTCAGGGATTTCTTTTCCACAAAAGTATCATGAGCTTATGTTACCTGAGTAAATTAAGAAGAACACAAAATAAACAAACATAAAAAAAACCGACAAGAGAATAAAAGAGATAAGTAATATTTCTAAATAATATAATAACTAAAAAAAAAATAAATAAAAATAAAACTGATATTTTGGATAATTTAGATTTAAAGCTTGCTTTTTAATATAACGAAGCTTGTTTTTAAGTTATGGAGAATTGGATTTTCTTTTCTAGTAGAAAAGAACACAATTTTCACTTTTCACTCTCTTTACAAAATCAATCGCTAAATAATATAAACTTTCAAAGAACAAGGAACACTACTTTCATGGCTATTAATTTTCAATCCGAATTTTCCTGTAGAGGTCAGACTCCTCTCATATCTCACTCCTCAACACCGGAATAATAAAAAGAAAAGAAAATTTCCTATATACTCTCTCCTTAATAAGATATGTAATTCTATAAATAATATCGATTGCACAAGAGCACATTGTCAATAATTCTCTTTATATCAAGTTTATTGAACGACAAGTTCATTAACTTTCATGCTGAACTTTTATTCTACTCTATTGCATTGTACAAACCAGTCTGGTGCACTATTGAAAAATCGTAAAATATTACAATATGAAAATAAACCTATCAATTACGTAAATTAAATTTGATTCATAATATTCACCTTCATTTACACTTTTGCCGACGACACTGCCATTCTCTCTCTATACGTGCTGTTCCTGTAACTACGGTCCGCCATCTACAACCTCATTTTCACTCACTAGAACCCTGGCTGCAGAAATGGCGCATAAAAATTAACCTAACAAAGTCTAAATACATAATCTTTACACTTAAACGAACAACTCTTGCATGTGTTTTGTTGTACATCACTCCTATCCCACCAGCCGACCATGTGCGATACCTTGGACTATACCTAGACAAAACACTAACTTAGAATCCTCACACAAGACTTAAACGTTCTGAGCTAAACAAACAATACAAACTTCTAGCTAGACTATTTGACCAACGTTCAAAACTATCACTGCAGAATTAACGACGATTGTATACTTTTTTTACTTGCACCAATATGGACTTTCGGACTTGAGCTTTACGGAACGGCTAAAAGATCAAACTGCAAAAGACTACAAACACTTCAGTTTAAAATACTCCGCCGCTTATTAAACGCTCCTTTTTTTGTAAGCAATCATACTGTGCACACAGATCTTCATCCCATTCTTCATCTCTGAACTTGCCAAAACTCGCTACAATAAATTTTATCAAACTTAACATCATACCCTAATCCTCAACAACACTCCCTTTCAATCCTCCAAGACTGAGGAGCCGTAGGCCCCGCTACCAACTGGTTGACTAATGGCGTTCATCGCTGGATGACCGCCATTCACGACTGGCAAGCCACATATTGTACATACATCTGTTTTAACCATTCTTGCAGTTGTTAATGTTCATAAAAAAGTTAATAAAAAAAACAAAGATTCATGATACAAACAACGTAAATGTTTTACCACTTTACAAGGACAACCTATGACATGTCACATATGATAAAATTTTATCAAACGGGGTTGGCATAACATCATGAGAAAAAATGAGAGACTACGATTGATGTGTACCGAATGGCAGAACTATAAATACAATGGGAGCCACATGCCTTCTGCCCAATTAAAGTCGTCGTCTAGCAGGCCTTGGCTTTCCTCTCTGGACTGTTGCATTAAGGGTTTATTTTTAACAATATTAATAACTTACTCAGGGGCCGAGACCTGGACCCCATTGCAACAGCTGTTTTCGAGGGTAACACAGTTGAAATGGATTTCTGGCGGCGAATTGTAAGAAAGACCAGAACAGATCGAGTAAAAAGCGAAGATATATGGCAGGAAATGAATACAGAGGAACCAGTGGGAGAGAGGTTCGTGAGGAAAAAGATAGGCATTTCGGGCGGATGAACACTGAAAAATGGCCTGAAAAGATTCGAAAATGGCACCATGAAGTTGGCGGTGAAGACCAGCACGCCGATGAGAGGAGGACATGGTGAATCAGGAGATTGGTGAAGGAGTTTGGTCAAACAAAAAATTACGGAGAGATATGCTGTGACAGTGGAGATAATCACCGAAATAAAGAAAGAAATAATAATTAAATTATATAAAAAAACTCATTAAGATAATCTAGACAAGCAGATAAGATTCAGTGCATGTCTTTGAGGTTTAATACGCAAGAAAGGAATATAGTGCCTCTTCTCCGGAATTCAGATTGTATTAGTCCAGAGCAAAATATTCAAAATATGCACTTTCATAATCTTGCCTAATTATCAGAGAAAAAAAACTATATAAATTGCTCAATTCTGCAAATTACGGCCCTACCACCTGTTGGTGATGAAGGAAACTATTCGTTTAGTAAAAGTTTCCGACTTGAAGAAAAAGAACATTTAGAATGTGGCTGAACTATCTTTCTTTTATTAATCCTAATAAGAGGAAGTAATACATCGAGTATTTCTCAGTACGAAAGAAAACTATGTCTTTTTATGTGTCAAACAGAAATCTCGAAAACTTATAATTTGAAGGTACAAAATAAATGTATTGTTGGAATTCCGAATTTAAAGAAAATCAGTGTAATGAAATTATATTCTGGTATGATGAAAATAAGATGGGTAATATTGAGCACGCAAAACAGCAACGCGACTAACTCCATATTTTCTGGATTTATCGTAAAAAAGTGCCACAGATTTCATATTTTGGCAAATAAGACAAGTGTATTTTGGTAACATTTATACACTTGGCATAAAATTCTTTGGGTTGATCTCGAAGCCACTTTTACATGTGATTTTTAACTTCTTCATTGGATTGAAAATGTTTCCCACTTAGAGTCTCTTTAAGGGGTCCAAACTTATGGAAGTCCGATGTGGCGAGGTCGAGGCTGTAGTAGAGATGTGGAAGGATCTCCCACCCCACTTTCTTTGTGGCCGTCGGTAAGATGTCTTACAACACATCTCGTACAAGTTTTCTTTTTCAGCAGCTTATTGGATAATGTTATGGACAGTTTCAACACTCGCGTGCACTTCTTCAGCTATCAGTTCAACAGGAATATGCCTGTTGTCTAAATGAGGCGCCATATTTATAAAACTTCAATGGATTGAATCATGACCGAATCAGGAATTAATCACTTCCCGCCTTAAGCTCGTAGAGGGGACAAACTAAGGAGAGCAATTAGTTACTGGAAGGAGAATTTAAAGAGAATAGGGCTAGCTGCCTGTATAAAAAGATCCATGACTCTCACTCCAAAAAACATTGAGTCACCGTCAATCGTCAACGTTCATCGTACTTCTCAAGAAGCAGGTTATCATGGAAACTAGCTCTGATGCTTTTCAGCTCTGCAGAACCAAGCATAACAACCATAACAACTATATTTACTTTCTCTTACTCCTAGTAAGAGGAAGTATTGTTATCATGTCAATTTTCGATATCGAGTTTTTATACCGGAAATATCCGTTTTGAGGTCCCCTGAGTCCAAAAAAGTGGTTTTTAGCAAATGGTCTGTGTGTGGTGTGTTCGTGTGTGTGGTGTGTGTGTTGTATGTGAACAGCATAGCTCAAAAACGAAAAACCGTAGAAAGTTCAAACTTGATATTCCGTTTAGGTATCTACCATGGATCTGACAGTACGTTATCTGTCAAAATTCCTCAACCGGAAGTACCACTTTACGAGTTGGTTTTTTTACTTTTTTGCGATTTTTCTCAAAAATGGCTCCGACGATTTTCTTTAAACTTTAAACATCAACCACACATACAAAGAGCTACAACTTTTATTTGAAACATTTCTCCGGGAAAATGCTTGAAGGGCACTTTTGGGGGAGGGGTGGGTTAGGTTTTCATCTAAAGTGCTATTTCAATTTATTAGACAATTCTGTCATCTAAATAATGTTAATTAGAATTAAATATGTTGTTGAAATTCCGAGTTTGAAAAAAATCGGATAACCGGAAGTGCGTTTACTTTACCACTTTACTAAATGATTTATTCACTTTTTCAAAATTTCCTCAAAAATGGCTCCGACGATTTTTATGAAACTTCGTATATAAACTAAACATGCAAAGATCTACAACTTTTATCTAAAACATTTCTCTGGGAAAATTCTTTTAAGGGCACTTTTAGGGGGGGGTAGGGTTATATTTCATCTAAAGTGCTATCCTATTTGATTATACAATTCTATCATCCGCAAACATAATTAGTTAGAAATAAATGGATAGGCTGAAATTCCAAGTTTCAAGAAAAGTTAGTAAACCGGAAGTGCGCTTTTAGGTTAGTAAACCGGAAGTGCGTTTTTACTGAACAGCTTTTTCAGTTTTCGACGAATTTCATTAAATTGTGGTACACAAACTATAAAATTTGTCAATTATCATTTTGAGAACTGGAGTAAGAGAAAGTTGTGTTAGTGTTTCACACCAGATTTTTTATATTATATAGAGTTTACCATAGAAATGATTCTGTCAAATTTCCGATCTAATTTTAGACAGTAAATACACGGAAACTAAAATGTAATTGAAATTATTACGATTTATAAAAAAAAAACAATTTCTACACGATAATAACGATGATTGACCTTTGTAAAGTAGTTGGCACTTATGTAAAAATCAATTATATTTTTATTTAAATAGTTTTTACTGTTGATTAGAAACTTTATTTCTATCATTTAGATTTTTTCTTGAACCTTGTTTCATCTGTGTTTTATTCCTGTAATGAATATAAAATAAATCTTGTAGAAAAGTAACTTCATTTAGATATAAATCAACATATCTCTTTCTCATACAAAAAACTAAATATAACTTTTAGGAAATTAGTTTAGCCTAAGTTAAATATATCACATTGTCTGATCTGACATCGTTAGAAACAAAGTAAAAGCCGGTAATCACGTGAGATCGAGTACCCTAGGGTTGGCTTGAATTAAAGGATAAAACGGTAATAAAGCGCCCAAGTTACCTTAATCAAGCCTGCAAACAAGGAGGTAAATAAAAGAAAATCCTAAACATGCTTCATTCAAAAAGTAGTAAAACCATGATCCAACAAAGCTAGGACTACTAACCTGGGAGATTTCACTGATTTATACTTTTAGAAAACTTTTCTAATTTAAATAAGAGAATTCTTCTTTTATTTATTTTTTTTTTTTTACTGTAATATCCATTTAACATTAACTGGTTTTGCTACACAATAATATTAATGTATTATACTCTGTATTCAACTTAATATATTTTTTTTTTCTTTTTCTTATCATTTATCATTTTTAGTATCATCATTATTCCAGAATTTTTCTACAAAACTAACTGAATAATCAGTAACTAAGTTAACTAATTTAAAATCCGTTCCAATGAGTTTTTGTAATGATAAGGTTAAAACAAGTTCTTACGTCGACGTAGTGAACAAAATTACAAATCTTCGGTTAATTCTTTCATTGATTGTTGTGGTGGTGGTTGGTCACACACCTCTGACACCCGCGAACCACACACAAGAATCTAGGACTGTCACAGAAACAGCAGACAAATTCGCCACATTCACATATACTGGAAGCCACACGTGAGCCAAACATACAATTTTTTTTTCAAAAAAATTGGGCATTAAGATATCCTTCAGAACAAACAACAAATTAAGCAACAAAATCCGCACTCGTACCGAGTTCACTGACGTGTGTGACAGCAGTGGGCTTTTACGAGTTGAAATGCCCGAACTGTGACAACATTCACGTGGGGCAGACAGGAAGAAAAATCAGGGAACGATTTACCGAACATATCAGATCATACAAGTACAAAAAAGTCGACTCAAATTATGCCAATCACCTAAAAACAAACAAACACAAACCCGATGACATCACGACCACGATGAGGCTAATACATTCTGGCCATAAAGGACGATAACTTGACATAATAGAACAAACTCGAAATATATAAATACAAGACACAAAACTTAATAAACGAACAGACAAAATTTGCCAGTGAACCACATGCAGTACACATGGACCAAATAGCTCTTAAACAGATTATACCTTTACTTTTGTTTAAAAGAAAAAAAAAAAGAAGAAGTATGCGTGCGTACATGGAGAGTGTGTGTGAATGTTGTGTAAAGAGGTGAAAGGTCGAGTGGAATGCATAGTTATAAATATGCACAAGTATATGTGGTACATATAAAAATATTAAATATATATATATAAATATGTATATAACATGATATATATTATAATATATGATATGTGTATGTATATATACAATATACACATGGTAGGTACATATATATGTGTTATATGTATGGTACATGATTAGTATATGTATGTACTATAATATATATACTATAATATATACATATATATATTACATAGTTATAAATATTATAAAATATGCTTGGTATGCTTATGTGGATTTAATTTTTATTATTTTAATCGCTTAATTTTGAATTGTTAGCATGAAACCGTTATTTAATTTAATTTTAAAGTTATTCTGATTATTTAATTGTCAAGTGAATCTCCCTCCAACAACAGAGTTTAAAAAAATTTGACCCCCACGTGTTGTATCCATTGTAAGGAAAATTTTCCCTTTAACAACCCAAACAAAAAAGTGGCAGAATTAGATTCTAGCAAAAAAAGACATAAAAAACTGGTCGTTATTCTTTTAACTCTTTTCTGTACATTTCTTACAATTATAATTTAATTTTCCATAAATAAAAGAAAAATATTTAATCTTGATGAAATATAGATTAGATTGGATTAGATTAGATTAGACCTGGAGATTTCCACCCTGGACACCGAGCCAATTCTTTGAGGCTTATTATGCCATTCCCCTTTTGTCTAGTAGAAGAAACCTACCATCTTCATGAGGTCGAGGAGCTTTCCCCTCTTGTTCTTCTTGCGATATAATCTCCACTGGTCTCAACATGCCAAAGATCTCATCCCACAATCTATGATGAAATGTAAAATAAGTATTTAATATAATTATATCTTGTAGAGCGAAACAGATGGACAATATCCTTGTCACGGAATTAGATACGACTAATAAGATAATATGGAAGTTTATCAATAATTATTATACAGGTAGACGTAGGGATTAGAAGAGGAGATCTTATAGTGTGATTGGCAGAAATGAGAATGCCATGCTGGGATTCAAATGTTGCAGGAATTTTTGAAAAAAAAGTGACAGAATTAGATTCTAGCATATCTACTATTCGGGTGCATAAAAATCAGGTGCAAAAGTAGCTTCCAGATCACCCCAAAGAATTTTATGCCAGGGGCATACACAAATTAGAAGAACGATGGGATAAGTGTATAAATGTTGCTGGGGACTCAGTTGAAAAGTAGCCAAAGTTTTGCATTGATTAAATAAATCGTTTTTGAGCTACAGCGATTTGTCTGTTACTTATTGAATGACCAGCGTAGTACTATTAATATTTATTTATTTCAAACGCGTAAAAATCTAGTTACAATAATAACTAAAGAAACACTCACAATATATTATACTTACGAAATGAACTAGAAGACGCGGTGGGTTTGCTCCACAATAGGAAAGCGCCATGGCCGGATGGCGTCCCTACGGAGGTATTAAAGGTAATTGCTCGAGTGTGCCCTCAACTGCTGTTGAACATGTATAATAGGTATCTGAGGGAAGGAGTCTTCCCCAAGCGGTGGAAAGTACAGAGGTTGGTTCTGGTTAGTAGGGGAAAGGGCCCGAGCTCGCCCTTACTGACACGCCTCGACCTTACCCGAGCTAGACACTGTGGGGAAGCTCCTGGAGAGGCTTCTTAAGCCTCGTTTGGCGGTGGCGATCAGGGAGGCGCGAGATCTGTCCGCGTGGCAGCATTGTTTTAGACTGGGTCAGACCACTATAGGGGCAGTGGATGAGGTGGTGAGAGCCGCACGTATCGCGCAGTTGGGGTCGTGGCGGACAAAGCGTGTTGTACTATCGCTAGACTTCCGGAACGCCTTTAACTAGGCAAGGTGGACTGAAATGCTGGCGGCTATGGAAACAGCGTTTCGAGTGCGGTGTATCTGCTCCGGGTAATACGTAGTTACCTTGGGACAGATTGTTAAGGTATGAAACTGTGGAGGGATCCCGCAGTACAGCGGTAATGGGAGGTGCAGCTCAGGGCTCTATTTTGGGACCTGATCTGTGGAACATGGCCTATCACCGCATCCTGCGCATGAATATGCCGGAGGACTCTTTTTTGATGGGGTACGCGGACGACATCGCCGCGGTGATGATAGCGAGGGACCATGAGGTGGCGCATATTAGGCTCCGACAGGTGATGAGGCGCGTAACTGCCTGGCTAGGCAAACATGGCCTGAGCTTGGCTCCAGAAAATACAGAGGTGGTCTTAAAACAGTTGTTTCATTACTTAATTGTGAATGGTTTTGTCAAGGAATGGAAACTAGCAGAACTCGGAGACATTTTGGAACAGCGTCTGCTCTAGGAGTACTTCGCCCTGGACAAAAACACGAATTACAGCCTGTTAAGAATATTAAATTTTTTTAAGCAGAATCATGTTCAGACACAAGTTAAAGCAGCGCTCTGCTTGCGTGGTAATGCTATTCTTCTGTACAGAGAAGTATATGCATGTTCAAACAAGTTCAAGCATCGTCCTTTATAAATTCTGTGTTCATTTTTCAATAATAATGTAAATATTTTTAGCTTTTAGATATAGACAACATAATATGCCAAGCAAGCTAAATTTTTAGCGAACGAAAAAATCGGTATGTGAAATTTTCTACTGATGAAGTATTTAATGCATCAATATTTTTCTCACACTTACAGCCAAAATCGTGCTCCTAAAGATTTTGGCACCCTGAACAAATGTTCGGATTACTCGCCCCTAGAGCGAGCGCTGACTGGAATAACTGGTGAGGCTATAAACAGACTAAAAGATTTAGTGAATGAGTTAGAACAAATGTTACAAAATATTTGCTGATTAAGAATCTTGCCGGGGGGAGGGGGGAGGAAGGAGTCATATCCGAGCAAAGTTCTGTAGCTGATCACCTGCATACCATATGGAAGGTGTAAAGCTGGACAGCGATAACTTGCTTAGTGTCTCCACTATCATAAATTACATGTCGATGGACAAATAAAGTAAGCTGAGGGTCCTTGATATTCTTACTCATTTAGGCAGAGGGCTTTTCTCTTTTTTTTCTTATGAAACAGGAAAAGACGATTTAAGACTAAAATTCTTGTGTAAATTAGTTCTCTGGTCAAACCAGAGAAATTAGTGACTTTTTAATAGAAGAAAAATGATTTCATGAAGCCAACAAGAAGAGAAATGTTGGAGTCCTTGTTCACTGAAAGTTTCACATGCAAATAGAGTGAAATAAAAAAACGTACCATCTTGAGTGTTTTTTTGTTTGTTTAATTTAGCGTATTATCAAGGATGGAATTTTTATTATGTCATTTTCTTTGTATACACAAGTGTTACCTTAAGCACCCATTTATTTGCAAATCATTGTTATTAGAATATTAAATTAGTTAATTAATTTATAATTTACTAAGCACATGTTGAATATATAAACATGCTGCAGACTAAGTTAATGTAAGAAGTACATTAAATGTATAATATAGCTAGCTATAATTTACGTACATGAAAGTAATGATGATAACAAACATGCACGCATTTACTTTATTTTCTTTAAAGTGCAAAGGTATGTTTCGTAGTTTATTCATTCTTTCTCTCGTTTTTCAAATCTGAACATATTTCTATAATTTATTTACAAAAAGAACTTCTAATTAATTTTATGTAATTTACATTTTTTTTTTACACTTATCCCTGCTTGAAATTGGAAATTCTTAAGACTTAACTAACTCTCATTATATTCGTCAGAAACTTTTTTCTTTTCTGAACAATAGAAAATAAACAAATTTTTTAAAAACTTTAATTGAACAAAATGTTAATAATTGTCAAAAAAGTCAAATAGACAGTAGAACGAAAAAATTAAAAAAAAAACTCTTGTGTACTTCCGGTTAAAAGAATTTCCATCAAATTTGGAATTCTTTCAATGCTTCTTTTATGTGTATTCATATAATGTACCTTGGTGAAACCATATAATATACTAAAGTTGTACTTTAGAAGAAAGCTTAATGCTACTAATTCCCCAGAACTCCCGTAACAAAAATCCATTTTCCTGCGAAAAAAATGTTTCAAATAGAAATGAAATTTAAAGAAAATCCATTTGGAGCCATATTCAAGAAACTCGCAAAAATTGGAAAAAATAAAGTGGCACTTCCGGTTGATGGATTTTGCCCGAGATCTTCGTGTCTGATGGGGCGATGGTAATATTTTAAACGGAATATTTTGGCCACAGAATGTCCACGATGACCATAAAAAATAGCTATCATGGAAAATATCTCTGAAGGAATATATTTTGAACTTCCCACAATATATATATCACAATATATATTGTGACTTTTCGTTTTTGAGATATTTTGATAAAACACTCACACACACATACAGACTGGCCAGACCGCTTAAAACATTTTTTACTTTCTCTTACTCCTAGTAAGAGGAAGTATTGTAATCGTGTCAAATTTCGTGATATCGAGTTTTCACCGGAAATATCCGTTTTGAGGTCCCCTGAGTGTGGTTTTTTAGCAAATGGTCTGTGTGTGTGTGTGTGTGTGTGCGCGCGTGCGTGGTGATGTATGTGAACAGCATAGCTCAAAAACGAAAAACCGTAGAAAGTTAAACTTGATATTCCATTTAGGATCACCGTGGGATCTGACTACGTTATCTGTCAAAATTCCTCAACCGGAAGTACCACTTTACTAGTTAGATTTTTTTACTTTTTTGCGATTTTCTCAAAAATGGCTCCGACGATTTTCTTTAAACTTTAAACATCAACCACACATACAAAGAGCTACAACTTTTATTTGAAACATTTCTCCGCAAAATGCATTGAAGGGCACTTTTGGGAGAGGGGTGGGGTTAGGTTTCCATCTAAAGTGCTATTTCAGTTTATTAGACAATTCTGTCATCTAAATAATGTTAATTAGAATTAAATATGTTGTTGAAATTCCGAGTTTGAAAAAAATCGGATAACCGGAAGTGCGTTTTACATTTACCACTTTACTAAATGATTTATTCACTTTTTCGCAATTTTCTCAAAAATGGCTCCGACGATTTTTTGAAACTTCGTATATAAACTAAACATGCAAAGATCTACAACTTTTATTTAAAACATTTCTCTGGGAAAATTCATTTAAGGGCACTTTTAGGGGAGGGGTGGGGTTAGATTTTCATCTAAAGTGCTATCTTAGTTGATTATACAATTCTATCATCCAAACATAATTAGTTAGAAATAAATAGATGGCTGAAATTCCGAGTTTCAAGAAAATTAGTAAACCGGAAGTGCGCTTTTACTGAACAGTTTTTTCAGTTTTCGACGAATTTCATTAAATTTGGTACACAAACTATAAAATTTGTCAATTATCATTTTGAGAACTGGAGTAAGAGAAAGTTGTGTGAGTGTTTCACACCAGATTTTTTTTTTCGTATTCAGGGGACCAAAAAAAACATATATTCCGGTTCAAAACTCAATTTCGAAAATCTGGCACGATAGCAATACTTCTCATTAGTTAAGGGGAAAGTAACTTATTGAAATTAGTTATCACTAGTTACTGCGGTGAAATTACAAAAATTTTCTCTTCCTACAATTTATTGATAAAACATTCCCACCTCCCATAAATAAGACAAAGTAAAAATAGCAGTCTATGATTTTTATTGATTTTTTTTTTTAAATATATTAATTTTTTTTTTAAACAGGAAAATCTTAGTTTGTTTTTTTTCATTTTTATGTATAAATCCACTTGAAACCAATTACAAATTGCATCTTAATAATTGGGGAACTTTTTTGCTAATTTCATGAATTTATTAATCTGAAAGCTTTTCAGACAGAGAGGGTCCTTAAATTCAATATAATTTGTACGATTTTGAATAATCTGAAATATAAAAAAATGTATCCTTTTTAATTTTTTATTCTATTTTAATATTATATTCTCACAGTTAAAATTTCAAGGAATTTTTGAAAATATTTGAATATCCCAAAAATATGTAGTACTCAGTGAAGAATATCCCAAAAACATATTTTCGAATATTAGCATACCAAAAATACTACATATAGCATACCAAAAATATGTAGTATTCAGAGAATGAATATCCCAAAAATATGTAGTACTCAGTGAGTGAATATCCCACCCAAAAATATGTAGTACTCAGTGAATGAATATCCCAAAAATATGTAGTATACCAAAACTATATAGCACTCAATGAATGAATATTTCAAAACTATGTAGTACTCAGTGAGTGAATATCCCAAAAATATGTAGTATACCAAAAATATGTAGTACTCAATGAATGAATATTTCAAAAATATGTAGTACTCAGTGAA
>JAAEAF010007972.1:0-36934 GCA_011037195.1 Triatoma infestans
AATTCGTCGAAAACTGAAAAAAACTGTTCAGTAAAAGCGCACTTCCGGTTTACTAAATTTCTTAAAACTCAGAATTCGGGCCATCTATTTATTCTAATTACTTTTGTTTGGATGATAGAATTGTATAATCAACTGTGATAGCACTTTAGAGAAAAACATAACCCCACCCAATTCCTTAAAAGTGCCCTTAAATGAATTTCCCCAAAGAAATGTTTTAAATAAAAGTTGTAGTTCTTTGTATGTTTAGTTTATATAAAAAGTTTCAAGAAAATCGTCCCAGCCATTTTTTGAGAAAATTGCGAAAAAGAGAATAAATCATTTAATAAAGTGGTAAAGTAAACGTACTTCCGGTTATCCGATTTTTTTTTTTCAAACTCGTAATTTCAGCAACATATTTAATTTTAATTAATATTATTTAGATGACGGAATTGTCTAATAAACTGAAATAGCAATTTAGATGGATATCTAACCCCACCTCTCCCCCCAAAAGTGCCCTTAAATGCATTTTTCCGGAGCAATGTTACAAATAAAAGTTGTAGTTCTTTGTATGTGCAGTTGTTATACCAAGTTTGAAGAAAATCGTCGGAGCCATTTTCGAGAAAAATGCAAAAAGTAAAAAAAAAACAACATGTAAAATGTACTTCGGTTGAGGAATTTATGACGATAACGTACTGTCGAATCATAATGGTGTACCTAAACGAATACTCAACTTTCACAACATATCTACGGCTTTTCGGTTGTGAGCTATGCTGTGTCACTTACATCATACACACACACACCATTTGCTAAAACCATTTTGTTGGACTCAGGGGATTCAAAACGGCTCTTTTCCGGTGAAAACTCCATATCGAAAATTTGATACGATTACAATACTTCCTCCTTACTAGGAGTAAGAGAAAGTAAAAAAAAGTGCCTACATTAGAAATGTGTGGGACTATATTTGTGATAGAAAATAAAACTAAAGAAGAAAACAAATAAGACCAAAACAAAGATGAGAATTGCATGTAAATGATAAAATATGCAACACGTGTAAGTTTGTAGATTGTGATCGAATAAACATATATCTGGATAAATATAACTCGTGGTGAAATATCTATAACAATTGGAGACTTGGTTGATCCCAGTGTTTGGTTTACTGTAAGAACAAGTTTAACTTGGTTCATTTTAACCATTTCATTTAAATTTCATTCATTGCAATATTATTGTTTGATTTTTGTTTAATTTCACAACATGAATCAGCTGTATTTGCAGATAGGGAATTACAGTTGGCACGTTTCCCTCGTTATCTATATAAACAGTCTGGTGTGAAAAATTGAACGAACGAACGTCTTTCTCTTCCCGCAATTCTACATTTCTCACTAATTTTTTTAAAATTGAAATTTTTACTTTCATTTCTACTGTCGGAGCATTTTTTTTTTTTTTTTGCCTTAGCAACTATAGCTAAGGCATTTCATTTTTCATTAATTTGATTTCAATTCACTTTTGTACATTAAACACAACTGAGATGAAACAAAATTCATCTGAAAAGTTTTATTTCAGTACAACAATCACCATAGTTGTGTTTAATGTACAAAAAAAATATTAAATACTCTGTTTTCAACAATATTCATCTGAAATTTCATTTTACGTTAATTTTTTTTTTATTTCATTTATTCAATTCTGTTAACGCCTTAAAGGCATACAGAGTGAGTTGACCAGAACTCACACAAACAGACCACACAAAAAAAGAGTAAACATACAGAGTAAAAAATAATATATACAGAAAAAAAGAAAAAGAAAAGACAATATCTTGAAAGAATATATAAAAAAAACAAAATATAGATAATAGATATATAAATAGGATACGATCCAATATACTCCCTATAGGAACAAATAGAGAACGCTAATGAAAATATTTTACAAAAACTAACTAGTAATATGATGCCAAATTTCGGTCCCTAACGAAGAAAAGTTAATATTAACATAAATATATTAAATAGCTAACATAAAGTATTCCTATTTTACACATATATGAGGCATGTCCAGTAAGTAAGTGTACTGAGGCTCTCACGGCCGGAGGGATTTTGTTTTCGACATGTTGGCTACACTGTCGTGTAGCCTGATTCCTCCCCTCCGCAACGAGACCGGTTCGAGGTCAGTACGTTGAGAACTGTCGACGCGACAATACGTTTCGTGAAAAATGTCAATCCAATCTCCGCCAAGTGTGAAATATTCAAGGTCGGGCAAGAGTTTTTGAGACGCTACAAACTCCATGGAGATGAATTTCTCCGCTCCATCATTACTGGAGATGAAACTTGGGTTGCACACTACACACCTAAAACCAAAAGGCAGTCTCAACAGTGGCGTCACACCTCTTCACCCTCCGCCAAAAAGTTCAAAACCACAATTTCAGCCAAGAAAATCATGGCATCCGTGTTTTGGGACTGTCAAGGCATAATTTTAATTGAATATATGCCTCAAGGGGAGACCATCAACTCTGCAAGATACTGTGAGACCCTAAAAAAATTGCGGAGGGCGATTCAGAACAAAAGGAGAGGCATGCTGACAAAGGGAGTCTGCCTGCTGCACGACAATGCCAGACCACACACGGCCAACGCCACGAAGGAACTGCTTGCCCCTCGTGCATGTCCGCGCATTCCCCTGACCTAGCACCTTCAGATTACTATCTCTTTACCTCCCTGAAGCTGCACATGGGTGGAAAAAGGTTTTCAACCGACGAGGAGGTGAACGGGAGGTGGAGGAGTGGACGAAGTGGTTGGCGGGAAACTACTTCGAGGAAGGCAACAAAAAATTAATACCCGGGTTCACCACCTGCATTGACAGAAATGGTGACTATGTCGAAAAATAGCTTACATATGTACTAATGTAACCAGGTAATTTTTTTGTTCAAATAAAAATTTTTGTAACCTACAAAAATTCAGTACACTTACTTACTGGCCGGAGGGATTTTGTTTTCGACATGTTGGCTACACTGTCGTGTAGCCTGATTCCTCCCCTCCGCAACGAGACCGGTTTGAGGTTAGTACGTTGAGAACTGTCGACGCGACAATACGTTTCGTGAAAAATGTCAATCCAATCTCCTGCCAAGTGTGAAATATTCAAGGACGTACGTACGTAAAGTAAAAATGTCATTAATCTTGTTCAAATAATTTGGTTCAGTGAAGTCGAGCAGATTGATCAGTGCTTTATCAGTATCATCGTAGAAACAGAGATATTTTCCAAGTAGCTTAGATCTAAGAGAAGAAAAGGCAATAAATTTTATAATGGAGTGGTTAATATTATCGGGTTCATTTAGCGGACACAGATTACAGATATTGCCTATACAAAAGTCATGTTTCTTATTATTTAGATAAACTGTACATCTTTTTTATAAGCCATTCGTAGCTAAGCTATAAGTCTTAGTTTGGAAATATGAATATTAAGAGACAAATAGCGTTCTTTTTCCATATTAAAACTGCAAACATGCCTGTACAGTAAGTTGTATCGATTATTTAAAATGACCTTAATATCCCTGGAGAACAAATGATTTTTAAATGAGTTGATCAGGCCTTGGAGATTGTCCAATACTATTTTGGAATTCTGTGTTCTCCATATTTCCTCGGCACCATTTGAGACCAAGTAGTCTTTTAGAGAAAGAACCCAATTAAAAGGCATATTATACACTTCGCTCAATTCAAATAATCACTGGTAACAGGCTTTAGGTAGCCGATCGTCTGGCATCTCAAGTAAGAGAGACCACCATTTCATCATTCTCCTAAAGATATTAGAACACTGAGTGAGAATCCTGCCGCATTCAACCCTAACAAGTGAGTCGGGTATGCTCTTCCGGGAGGTGTAATAACAGTTTTAAAAATTTCAATTGACCTCTTTCAATTAAATTAGAATATTTGGGTCCCACCACAGTTGTGTTTAATGTACAAAAAAAATACTAAATACTATGTTTTCAACAATATTCATCTGAAAATTTCATTTTACATTAATTTCATTTCATGCAATATGATGGCAAATATTCGAAATCGCTTTACCGGAAATAAATGTTTTGAGATACCCAGGGTTCGAAAAAAATCATTTTAGCGATGCTCAGTATGTGTATGTATGTATGTGTGTGTGTGCGTATGTTTGTATGTCGTCAACAATATATCTCAAAAAAAGGTAAAAATTCCCAGGATAGTTGACCTTGGTATTTCGTCGAGATACCACCGCCAAATAAGATCGGTTAATATCCATCAACCGATCCGAAAGTACAACTTCATTTTCGTGCTTCCTTGAAAATAGCTCAAACGATTTTTTTTTAAGAAGCTCGTATACTATCTACATATATAAATTGCTGTCACTTTTATTTGAAACGTTTTTTTTTTCGGGAATAAGAACGATAAGCTGTCCACTATATGTATCACTTAAATACAATTTCTCGTACTACCATCTTATATAGTATTGCTAGAATACTAGGAATTGTAGAAAAAGCATTGTGTGATGGAGGCCAGAAATATAAAAATATATTTAATTTGAAATAATCAAAAATATCAAGAAAAATGTAACATTCGCTGGCAAAAGGGACTATTCAGGTAGAAGACCACTACTGTCTTTTAGAGTTCATGAACCTTGTTAGCATTGTCTACCCCTTCTTCTCACAGGGGATGATTTGAACAAATAGTTAGAAGGCATTCTTTCAAGAACAGTCTGAAGCAGAACACTTCAGGAATCAGTGCCAGATATAAGTTAAAACATAAGAGTTTATACCAACTAATTTCAGTAAATTAATAAGCATATTGCTGTGTTATTGAATAGCATTTAAAAAATCTTTAAAGGAATATATTTAATTTATTCTACCAGTGTTTTCTTAATTATTCTTATTACTTCTCTGTCATAAAACTTACAAACACAAACCCTTTACAAAACCGCTCACGCCACAAGCTACCCACTACACTACAACACATCACACCAATAACATAAGTATATATGTTTAAGAGAGGAAGTATTAGTAATAATCGAGAGAGCACCAATGTTTTTAAAGTAATTATATTATTCTTTAAAAGAATTTAATCTTTACAATATAACAATAATATGCTTATATAAGTATACTGAAATTAGTTGGAATAAACTCTTTTGTTTTAACTTATATCTGGCACTGATTCCTGAAGTGTTCTGCTTTGGTGTCTGCTTCAGACTGTTCTTGAAGGAATGTCTACTAATTGTTCGTTCCAAATCTTCCCCTGTGAGAAGAAGGGGTACAGAATGTTAACAAGGTTCATGAACTTTAAAAGACAGTGGTGGTCTTCTACCTGGAATAGTCCCTTTTGCCAGCGAATGTTACATTTTTCTGGATATTTTTGATTATTTCAAATTAAATATATTTTTTTATATTTCTGGCATCCATCACAATTGCTAGAATTTCAAATTTGACGAAATCGGTTAACCGAAATTGCAAATTTTACAGAAGAAATTTGTTTGAGTTTTGGGGGGGGGGGGCATTTTCTCGAAAACAGCTGTGCATGATTTCCTTTAATTTTGGAACGCTAACTGCTCAGAGATAAATCTACATTTTTATTTGCAATTTTTTTCCCCCAAAAAAATAATTTTGGAGTGTGTTCTGCGGAATCTATGACGACACATTTCATCAAATGTTAAAATTATTATTTGTGAATGCAATGTTTTGGCACTATATTTTGGATTGATTTTTTTGAATTTTGAATTTTAATTTAAGACGCCTATATGGTCGATTGGCACCTGGAGCCTTATCAGTGCTGTGGCAGCTTCGTTATAGACAACACCGAACAGTGAGCTGTAGAGAGGTTCTGGAAAGAAAAAAAAAATATCTAAGGGTAGCAACAGACTTGAACCTGGAACTCCCGTGTGTGAGTCCAGCATGCTACCACTGAATTCTTCAGTGGAATAATATAAACGATGTGGAATGATAGCAAGCAGAAGGCAGAGAGAACTTCTCTACATTCAAAATTGTATATCTTAGCGGATATTTCTCATTTTTTTTTTTTTTCATGAAACCTAAAACAAAATCTCTAATTTAAAAAAACCAAGAAGAATATGGGTGCAATATAAAAGAAAAAAGTTTCGAAATCTCTCAATTTCTTCAGCTTAAAAAATAATTGGTCATATATTTGGGATCTTTGAAAAAAATTATGTTGGATATCATTTGGATTTTTTTGCCCTTGTGGCGTAATTTACTGGGCAAGTTGGCGGTGCATCTGCATGTGTAAAGGATCTGTCTGTTCTAATTAGACTAACCAATGGCCACCACCAGTGGCTGCAGTTCAAGTCTAGCATATAGTCAAGTAAACTGCCTCGAGATTTAGGGTACAAACACACAGACAGCGAAGCGACTATGAGCGAAGCTAAACAAATACATGTGAACATATGTCATAAAATACACAGCGACGCGTCGCGATCTGGCGCGACAACCTCTGAAACAAATCAGTTTGATTTTTACAAGCGACTAGAAGAGACAGCAGTGTGTGTGTACAGTAGCCGAGATGGATGGTGAGTTATTAATTAATGAAGTTATCTCATGAGAACCGAATTGGCAATCAAAACACATACATCACAGGAACAGAGGACCAATAGTTTCTTATGCCTCATTCTCTCTTAATATGGGAAATAAATGGTGGTACTCTCCCATCTCATATCTCATTTATCCATTCCCTTTTAACACCACTAGCAAAGTTTTTAATTTAAATAAAGGATTGTCGCACAAAAGTAAAGTATTGCGCTATATTGCAAACTGGTTACTCTTATTGGTTCTAGTTCAAAGTCGCACCGCGCCATATCGCTCTCTATGTGTTTACATGTCGTGTCTAGCCGCATCGCGTCGCGTCGCGTCGCTGTCTATGTGTTTGTACCCTTAGTCTTATATTAGTTGGTCTAGATCGAATTGTTCAAAACATTGCATAAAGTCTTATCAATGTAAACTAATGTTTTTATGCCAACGAAATATCAACTGCACATTTAATGTAGACTATTGTGTGTGGAGTTTCTCTCCGTTACCTTGCTAAAACCACTCAGCATTTGTCCACTTAGGCATTAATGTATACAACATAGCATCTTTTTGCAAATCCACAGCAATTAGTCGCTTAATTTCCAACTATCCAAGTATCCCTTGCTGTTGTAAGCGGAATCTATTGCAATTATGAAAAATTCTCTAGGTTCAGTAGTATACAGATAGTTGAACCATACAGTATACTCAAGCGGCACTTTATAGACAAGCCTTGCATCAACGCTTTCCCTCCAAAAATCACTAAAATCAAATTTTTCAGCAATTGTTTTAAATAAAAGTGATGGACCAATGCTGAATATGTGGTTGGGTCCACAATGCTAGATAACTTTTATGATTTTATCCATCTTAGCATGCTTCGTTTTGATGGTACTAAGCGGTTTCGGATTCTCATCCATCGTCAGACCTTATCATACTGAGTGTGGGCGTGATAGAAACTTTGTGTTGAAGTCAGCTCTTTACACAAACTTAATAGCTATACCTAGACGATGGTTGAAAATCGCAAAAACGATCAGAACCAATAAAACGAAGCACGCTACGATGGATAACATTTAGATGATGGACCTCTGTATGTATATTTAACTTTCCAAGTATAAAGAAAAACATAGGGAGTCAGTTTCTGAGAAATCGCGTAAACGAAACAAAAAAACATTCAGTAAATCTAAAGAAAAGAGTAGGCTAACAAACCGGAGACAAACCTCACGTCGCAGCTTGTCAGCGATCTCTCTAATAACAATTTTTATCAGAAAAGAGATTCACATAAAATTGATGTGGCTCTTAGCAGTCAGGTTTACAGACAATCTTTATAGTCGACTAAAACTGTTTTTCTTGAAACTCAGAATTTTAAACAACACATTCCCTTAATGTGTCACGCTTGACTAAACGGTAGATTATACAAAACAGCAGTTTAAAGGTAAGTGTGACCTTGTAGTGCAATTAGCAATCTCCTGAAGACAGTTTTCCTGGACTAATATTCCAGATAAACAGGAACCTGTACTAATGTTCCAAATAAACAGGAACCTGGACTAATGTTCCAAATAAACAGGAACCTGGACTAACGTTCCGAATAAACAGGAACCTGGACTAATGTTCCAAATAAGCAGGAACCTGGACTAATGTTCCATATAAACAGGAACCTGGACTAATGTTCCAAATAAACAGGAACCTGGACTAATGTTCCAAATAAACGGGAACCTGGACTAATGTTCCGAATAAACAGAAACCTGGACTAATGTTCCAAATAAACAGGAATCTGGACTAATGTTCCAAATAAACAGGAACCTGGACTAATGTTCCGAATAAACAGAAACCTGGACTAATGTTCCAAATAAACAGGAATCTGGACTAATGTTCCAAATAAACAGGAACTTGGACTAATGTTCCAGATAAACAGGAACCTGAACTAATGTTCCTAATAAACGGAAACCTGGACTAATGTTCCAGATAAACGGGAACCTGGACTAATGTTCCAAGTAATCGGGAACCTGTGCAGTAAGTACTCACATGAAATCGTTGAAACTATTGAAACACTCAAGCAGTGTTGCCAAATGAAAAACGCATTTTTATACTAGATTCTAAAAAAAAGAAGAAAAGCAATTCACTGAATACTTACCAGCAATAGTGTTATTTAGTATTACTTGCTGATACCTAGTCAGGGCAGGGACTGCGATCGTGTCAAATTTTCAAAATTGAATTTTCTCTAGAAATACAGGTTTTGAGGTCCCCTGAGTACGAAACAAACGTTTTTATCAGAAGGTCTGTGTCTAAATGTTCCAAATTTATATAAGTAAAAGGTATAATTAGCCCGTTTATCTTTAATAGATTAGATTAGTAACGAGGGGGGGGCGAGCCTCATTCCACTGCGACCTACAAGACGAGGTCTATTGTGGATCCATTTAATTATCATACAACGCCCAGCTTTGCCCTCCTAATCAATCCTAGCAAAGCTGACAGCGGCTCCGTCATGAAGCTCATAGCTTCGGGATTGCCTATCCCCAATTGAAAAAACCTTATCCTCGCCAGGCCGGCGCACTGACAAAGGATGTGCGCCGGGGTTTCTTCCTCTGCCTTGCAGAATCGGCATACCACACTATCTGCAAGATGGTGCATGTCGGTTCAGCCTACAATGCCCTGTTAGTAGACCCACAATTAGCCTTATATCCCTTCGGGTATGGCTCAGTAGATCTCTGGTAAATTTAGGCAAATGTCTCTTGATAAAGAGCTTTGTCTGCCTCCGTCCTGGTGTTCTCTCCCACCAAAGCAGACGCTGTTCTTCTATCCAACCTTTGATAGAAGTTTGAATAAGGCTCCTGGACAAGCCGCAGAAGGATTAGGAAGCCTATAAAGGTATCCTGCGAACCCTCGCACGCTAGGGCATCCGCCCTTTCATTGCCCAGAAACCCCGTATGTCCCGGCACCCAGGCGAGTGTCAATTTGTTCCGAGTACCCACCTCGGTTAGGGTCAGGATCTTTAATAATAAAAATATATTTATATATCTATATATATATATCTATATAGATATGTCTGTTGTGTGGGTGTTGTAAACAAAATATCTCAAAATAGAAAAATAGCCAGTAAGCTTAAAACTTGATATCCATTTAAGTACTACCACCTCTTCCTAGGAACTCACATTCCGATGATGGACAGTATTGTCTGTAGCTAGAGAACACTGTTCGGAGGCTGGCAATGCACTGAGCAGGCTTCAGTTGCACAAGAGATCTTTCAGGTCGCAGTGCACATTCCCTTAAAAAAATAAAGTACTACCATGTCATACAAAAGCTGGTCACACAATTTACAGATAATCAGCTTCCCCGCGATACCACAACCATAATTTTTTTTTTTTTGAAAAATGTTTCAAATAATAATGGTAGCGTGTGCACCGTGAACATTTCAAGTTGAAATAAAAACTGAGGGACCCATTTTCTAGACAATTCCAATAAAAATCAGACAGCAATTCTGTAAAGTGCTGGTTTTCTTTAAATTTGGAATTCTGTTAATCGTTTTTTTTTTTTTAATATACCTTAATAATTATGTAGTGTTATGGGCTGGCTATACGTGGCTGCTATGCAAAGACGTTTTAAAGGCTTCACGCTAAAAACTGCCGAAAAAAATATTTCAAAATTGTAGGTATTGTAGATATTGTAGGTGTTAAGTAGATGGTACACGAGGTTTAAAAAAAAAAAAAAATCGTTGGAGCCATTTTTTTGTGGAAAAACGCGGAAAGCTGAAAAACTAATCTGCAAAGATGCACTTGCGATTGGTGAATTATATCCGAAATGTTTGTGTCAGAAACGATAGTGGAAATATTTTGTTTTTACACATACACACCCACATACACCGTTTGCTAGAAATATACTTTTCGTACTCAGGGGAACCTGAGTTTTCCGACTTTAAAACATATATATATATATATATATATATAAAGTGAAAAAAATTTGGAAACTTGCGACATTTTTCAGAATAATTCTCCATCTCAGTGTTACAAGAGTAAAGGAAAAAATGTTTTTCACGTAGTATTTAACACTTGGCTATGTTAAGTTTCAAATTTATTTGAATAGCAGTTAAAAACCATGTGGAAGGGGTTGATATGTCTGGGGCAACTTGTCGGCTCGCTATGAGTTTAGGTGACGTCATCAACACATAAACAATCTCAAGAGTCCAGCACACGCATCAATTCAAACACAATTTATAGCACTTTATGTAGATAACTATTTTTTGTCAAGTCTGACAGGCTGTCTGCCGAAAGTAGCTCACACAGCACTTCTACTACACCAGCACTTCTTCTTCATTTCTCCATAACTAGCTAAAAAAAAAAACCTGGTGTGAAACACTCACTCGCCTTTCATTTATGAAATTTATTATTTATTTAATACAGATTACAATCGTACTATTACAATCAGGTAATTAGATACTTAGGTAATTAGGTAGGCAATAATTGGATAGGTGTAAATAATGAGTAAACTAACAAAAAAAAACAACTGAAATTTAACAATACACAGGATAAACAAGTTATTTATTTATTTATTAAACGTACGTATTACGTTTACATATTAAACTTATTTAACTGATCCAAAGAAGAAACAAATAATAAAAATATAATAAGCTACTCTGAAGCAAAAAAATGAAAATATACATAAACATTATTAAACATATAACTAAAGTAATTATCCTATGTAGTAAACTGACGAAATATTAATCAGTAAAAATATGCACAAAAAAGGCAACAGTTTGAGAAAATCAAATTATATTAACTTACTTACTTACTCCTTGGCCCTACAACCCATTACTGGGTCCTGGCCTGCTCAAGAATCCTACGCCATGATTCTCTATCCTTAGCCGCGATCCACCAATTCCGGACGTTCAGCTGTCTTACATCATTCACGACCTGATCCAACCATCTTATTTTCGGCCTACCAACCTTTCTTTTCCCTCCCAGTCCACCGAACAGCACTGTTCTGGGGATGGTAGTTTCTTCCATCCTAACAACATGGCCTGCCCATCGCAGTTTTGCCTAGTGGATATATTTAACAACATCCACTTCCGTATACAACCTTGCCAGTTCCTCGTTGTGAGTATCCTCCATTGTTCATTTTCCTTGACTGGACCAAATTATCTTTCTTAAAATCCTTCTTTCAAAGACGAGTAGCTTTTGCTCTGTCGCTTTGATCATGGTCCATGCTTCAGCTCCATACGTCAGAACAGGGCATATTAGCACTTTGTACAGAGTACATTTTGTGGTCCTGGATAAATTACGGCTTTTCATGGACCTCAGGAGCCCATAGTAGCATTTATTGGCGGACATGAACCTCTGGTTTACCTCCTGTTTTACATCATTATCCGCCGTTATCACCGATCTCAGATATTTAAATACGCCAACCCTTTCAAAGTTGCAATCGTTGACCTGAATGCATGAGCTATACACTCCCGTATCCGTTGTAAGGTACTTGGTCTTATTCTCATTTACTGCCAGCCCCATGTTTCTTGCTGCCCGGGTCTAAGGAGATAAAGGTTTCTTCTACAGCCGCTGAAGACCTTCCAATTATACAAATGTCATCGGCATACGCTAAGATTTGCACGCTCTTATTGAAGATTGTGCCTGTGGTTTCAAGTCTGGCATCTTTAATTATTCTTTCCAAACCCAGGTTAAAGAGAGTGCATGAAAGTAAGTCTCTCTGACTTGAGCCTTGATCGCATCTGAATTTGTTTGACAAGTCTCCTTATATCTTGACACGACTGTTAGTGTCAGCCATGGTCGCACGGACAAGTCTTATTAATTTTGAGGGGATTCCAAGTCTCATCATTGCTTTGTATAATTCTTCGCGGTATACGCTGTCATAGGCAGCTTTGAAATCCACGAACAGCATATTTACATTAACTAAAAAGTTCTAATAATTAAAATGCGAAATTAAAAAATATCTATAATTCCAAGTCTTTGTTACAAATACGTACAGGCTATTCCATCTTTACCTCTGAGGAACTCTCTAAATTCTTGACATGTTAACTTCTCTTCCCTTAAATAGTTTAGGATAGGACAAATACCTAAGAAATGGTAATGGTCTTCTCCCAAATTTTAAATTACAGAGAGCACATGTAAAGATTTTGTCAGATCTCCATGGCTAGTAATTCAAATTCAGAAGCTCCCCTCGCACTTTAAATATCCAAGGTATTAACTTAAAGTTTAGTTCCTGCATATAAGATTTTTCTTTCGGAACCAGATGTTTGTACTCTAAATGAAACATGGCCCTGTTCGCCTTCTCCATATAACCCTTATAACTTTTTAATTTTGTAGCCTCTATTATAGATTCCAAAGAATTGTTTAGGAATCTGCCACCTCCATGGCATCTGACATCTGTCAAAATTCCTCAACCGGAAGTACCACTTTACTTTTTCTTTTTTTTTTTTTTTTTTTGCATTTCTCTCAAAAATGGTTCCGACGATTTTCTTCAACATGGATATCACTACACATATAAAAGAGCTACACTTTTATTTGAAAAGTTTCTCTGGAAAAATTCATTTACATTTGTTATGGGTGAGGGGGTGGGTTAGGTTTTCATCTAAAGTGCTATTTCAGTTTATTAGACAATTCTCATCTAAATAATGGTTAATTAGAATTTAAATATGTTGTTGAAATTCCGAGTTTTAAAAAAAAATCGGATAACCGGAAGTGCGTTTACTTTACCACTTTACTAAATGATTTTTTCACTTTTTCGCGATTTTCTCAAAAATGACTCCGACGATTTTCTAGAAACTTCTTATATAAACTAAACATACAAAGATCTACCACTTTTATTGAAAATATTTCTCTGGGAAAATTCATTTAAGGGCACTTTTTGAGGTGGGATGGGGTTATGTTTTACTCTAAAGTGTTATCATAGTTGATTATACAATTCTATCATCCAAACAAAATTAATTAGAAATAAATAGATGGCCGAAATTCCGAGTTTCATGAAAATTAATAAACCAGAAGTTCGCTTTTACTGGACAATTTTTTTCAGTTTTCGACGAATTTAATTAAATTTGTTACACACAACTATAAAATTTGTCAATTATAATTTTGAGAACAGGAATAAGAGAAAGTTGTGTGAGTGTTTCACACCAGATTTTTTTTTTATGGATAGGGAAATAAATCATGGAACATTTAAATGAAGTAGGTAATTTTTTAGAAGACCATATTTTGTTAAATATTACACCTAGCTTGTGCATAAAGGAATCAGTAGCATTTTTTTATAAATTCATTAGTTACTCTATCTAACCCTGACGTTTTTTTGTTTTTCATATTATTTACAACACTAACTATTTCAACTTGTATTGATAGGGGAGTCCAAATAGGAATTAATAACATAAGGTCGAGCATCGGGTACAGAGTTCGGGAACTGCGTGTCGATCAGTTAAATTTTATATTATCTGAACTTTCTGTTTATCTCATTAATTTTTGTTATTGATAAAAACTATTATTTTTGTATTTTATTTATTTTGTATGATTTTGTATTTTACAATGTCAAATGGCAAACTCCTGGCAGACCAAACGGTTATGACCAAAGCCAGTAACTGTATTTTCGGTATATATATTATAAGTTTGTAGTTTTAAACTTTAATAAACAATATAAATAAATCAAAAATAATATTAAACTTATTATCCATTAATGACCAATAACATTATGTTATCAGTCTAGGTTTAATCTTCTGCCGTTTAATATATAGCCGATACTTGAGGATCTTGCTGTTATTAGGAGATTTGTAGATTTCTTATAAAGTTATTGAATGTTGTCTTTATATAGTTAGTCACTGTTACTAGTTGCAGTTCCTTATGATGCTGTTGATTTCGCACGAACCCGGCTGCATATGTATAACTTTATTCTGAAGGACTTTTGTATCCGTTTTAACTTGGAACTTGCTGCTCCGCCCCATACAGGACAGGCATACGTTGTTATTACAGGTCTGATTAGTGAGATGTACAACAGCTTACCATAGGTGATTTTTAATTTTGACTTTCAATTTAAAATTGAATATAGCTGAGAGAGTCAAGCATATGCTAGGATTAGTTTTATGTTGATATGGTAGTTCCATGCGAGGCGCCTGTCTAACTGTAGTCCAAGATATTTAACTGTCTCATCGGGTGCTTTATATGGGTATTTGATTTGTGGTTATTGTGATGGTTTGTGGATTTGGTGGCCATCTTAATGTGAAAATCATGGCTTCACATTTACTAGCGTTACTACTAATTTCCAATTGTATAACCAAGGAAGTAGAATAACCACTGCAGACTGGATTTGTGTTGCACAAACATCGTTGGCAAAAAAAAGTGCAGCGCGGTGTCATCTGCGTACATGGCTGTAGTTGGACCATATACTTGTGGAATATCGTGCATGTAAATGTTGAATAGATTTGGTCCAAGCACTGAACCTTGTTCTAATATTTTTAGGTGATGATATGGAACTTTGTATTCTAATAAAAAAACGTCCGGTTTGTGATAAACGACTTGAATGTTTCAATTAGATATAGAGGGAGATTAATCTTGAACAATTTGTGTACTAATCCAGCATGCCACACTTTTTCAAATTGCCTGTTGTAGATTCATAAATAAGGCTAAAGTATGTAGTTTTGCCCTCAAAGCTTTTTATAATAAGTTTATGCATGCCCATCAGCCAGTGCACAGTGGAAAGCCTTGATCTAAAACCAAACTGGAAGTCAGGCACTGTATGTTACAAGATATCTTTCTAACTTCTTCTAATATTATGGATTCAGTTCATTTTTTAGTGTATTGGGTTTATGCACTATTGTGACCATTCTATGTTTCGAAACGTCCGGAAAATATCTAACTGAAAGACAAGCATTAAATAAGAATGCCAGTCCTGCTAAACTATTCTTAGTTCGCTGTTTGAATACAATATAAGGAATCCTGTCAATACCACGTAATTTTTTAGTTTCCTATCAGGAATAAAAATTCAGATAGTTCAGCGGTGAAGTACAGTCGGGTGTGACATTTATTAATTCTATTTTATCTTCTGGATAACTATTATTTATCTTTTCCTGATCACCATCATTAATGTTCACGGAAAATACAATCTCAAAATGTATGGTAAAAGCTTCTACATTCTCCGGATCACTAGAGAATAAGAAACCATCCTCTTTTATTGGCGGAATAGTAGGAGAAGTTGTTGTGGTGGTTGGTTTCGGCAGAGCTGGAAAGCATCAGAGACATTTTCCGTGGTATCCTGCTTCATTTTGTGGTCATCGACCGGTTTCGGGCGTTCGCCCATCTTCAGGATGCGTTTTTCAGACAGTGTGCCAACACAGACTTGCACAGAGCAAATTCAATTGAAAAACGCACGGAAAATGTCTCTGAGTAGGAGAAGTTTTCAGAATCTGTCTTTTAGCTTTCCACACATGAGTATCTATCATTAGGATGTATATTTTCGGTGTAACTCTGGTATTTTCGATGAAAACCCAATGTCGAAAATTTGACACAATTGCAATATTTTCCTGTTGCAGCAAACAGTGTGACAAACTAAAAACATAAAAAGTCAACAAAGTTGCATTTCAGGTTAACCAAAGTCGGAATTCTGGTAGAGCATTAAATTTTTATCAACATTATAAAGATATTAAAAAAAAAGAACCATACGATATTAAGTAATGTTAGTTTAGAGTCAAGCCCTTCCCCCCCCCAGCCCACAACGTTGCAGAAAAAAATCATTCCAGTAACTCCAGTAACATTCTATTAACCACTACGTTTACAGCTATTAGTTCATTTTGACCATCTAATTTAAAAATGACAAATAAATGAATAAATAACTGATAAAATGCAATAAATAACTATTATTATTATTATTACCAACCTCGGGTGGGCTATATCCCGGCACTGCAGCCAACAGAGGCTTATTGTGCCATCCCCGATAGTTCCTAGTAGACAAACCCTCCCTCCTTAAGGAGTTTGAGGGCCTTCACCACCAGGTCATTTTGAGCTACTATCTCAGGTCAGGTCGCAACGTACCAAAGGTCTCATACCTCAATTTAATTATTGCAACGCAATCAAACAACAGGTGGGGGGGGCCGTTTCCTCCTCTTCCTGACATAATCTGCACAAGGGTTCCGCTCGAATGAGCCCTACCTTGTACAGATGTTTTCCTGAACCTATCATGACCCGTAAATAGTCCCGTCATCAGATAGAACTGGCTCCTACTCAGACTAAGAGTCATTTGGGTCCTTCGTTTACACAGTCCTGGCATTATCCTTTTACTGCGTATAACACTCTGGCTCCCCCTATCAGAGCTCTTCATGCTTACTGCGACACCACTCTCTAATCGCTGCACGAATCGCTCCGCCAATGATCCCCAGGACCGGCTCTGGACCAATGAACGGAGTGTTTGCCCCGGTGGACTGGCCACCCCTATTCTGGGACAGATACTTCATCAGATAATCGTGGCCAGTTGTGTGTCTGAAACATGCCACAGCATCCTAACGTTGGAGGGTATGTGGAACATATTTCCTGGGGTCACTTGGAGATGTTCCCACAACTTCCCCTCAGCCTGTTCATACCTGTTCCTCTCTCGCACTACTCTCAATGTTTATCCTTGTTGAAAATATGGGTGGGTCCGCAATGCTGGATAACATCTGGTAATCTATCCGTCGTAGCATGCATATTTATTATGTTCTTGACCGGTTTTGGATTTTCATCCACAGTTAGAGCAAATTCCACCAAGTTCGTGTAGAGGTGGTTGATGAGATCGAGAGGTCGATGACCACAAAAAGAAGCAGGCTATCACGGAAAATGTCTCTGATTCGTGTAGAGAGTTCACTTCAATGTAATGTTTCTGTTATACTCACACTTGTTGATTGTATATATATGTTTGTTTGGTATTGTACTGGTATTGTTGTATGCATATCTGTCTAGTTCAAACTTTACCTATCTTATTTGAGAAAAGAATGTCTTGTGCATTTGCCAAGCTCTTCTAATTCTATGTTTTTCTTGTATTAGTGCGCTAATGTGATATGGTAAAGAAGGTTTAACTGAGTTTCTCCTTTGAAAATTAGAGTAAGCGGCGGTAAGACTATAAGCATTAGATATGAAATTCGTGAACTCGACTACAGCAGTATCTTCTTTACCAGTTAAATATTGTACCAGCTTTCATCTGTTTATCTAATTCTTGCTGAAAATATTGCCAATCTATTCGACCTTTTATTAGAGGTTCAATGACAGTCGTCTCGTGAGGTGTGTCATTAAATCTTGTAATGACTGGTAGATGATCCGTGTTCAGTTCGGTTATTACCTGTGTCTGGATGGCTAAGATGAAATGTTTAATTAACATTATATCTAATATGACTGGCCGCTTGTTACGTTGAAAAGGAAAATATGTCGGTTGCATCGGTGAATTGATGTGAAGGTTATATTGACTAGGGTATTTGTTTAACCAGACACCATTAGTGTTATTTACAAGACAATTCCGAATAATATTCTTAGAGTCAAGATTGGAGAACATTAGCACGGAGTTAGTAATCTGAGTAATAGATTGTATATCATGCTCTAGTAAACGGGCGTTTGGAGATAGGTAAGCTGAGATAATGGTCACCGAATTTTGTGTGTATAAATTTAAATTTCCAGCTGTAGTTTCCATTTTTTGAAAATCAAGTAATGAAATTTTATAATGAGAGATAATTTTTTTAATTATTATTGCCACATCATCTCAGGTAACTTTTCATAATCTTCATTTCCGTAGACAGAATAATTTGGTATTTTGAATTTATAATTTTTGTTAAAGTGTGTATCAGAAACACAGCCTAGTATCAGTATTATACCTATTTAAAAAGTCAAAAAAGTGTATTCCGTTTATTATGTAATCCATTTGCGTTCTAACTGATAATTTTTAACAAAGGTAGATTTGCAGAGACAGTTACTGATGAGTGAAGTCATTATTCCATAATCCAATAAAAAGAAAATGCTAATGCGTATTTATAAGAGGTTTAATGGCATTAACAATAATTTCAGTTATTAATATAATAAAATCATTTAAATTGAATTTGTCTTTATCAATATTCCGTACTATCTTTAACAACAGAAGCACAACTTGTTTGTTTGGTTGACCTTGGCAGTATGCTTGCTTTACATATTTGCCTGTTTATATTTTGATTTTGTGAATTAGTAATATTTTGTCTGTCAGCTGAGTAGTTGGTAACAAACAGAACGTTTGTAGGAGTGGCTGAGTTTGTGATTCGCCGCAGTTTACACATTTAGGTGTTTCTTCTAATTTTTTTGTATACACATTCGCTTAACAAATGATCACCAGCACATTTAACGTAGCGGGGCACCAATTTATAATAGTTTTTAGTATGGCCATAACGCTGACATCCAACACACTGGTGGAATTTTGTTAGTTTTTAGTTTTGGCTCAGCAGTTATTTTTAAATTTACAATGTGGTTTAATTGAAATCATTTTCTTGCCATGTTCATTTTTATCAAGATCAAAAAAGTAAAGTGTTGTTGGTAACTTGTAATTAATTTTTTTAAGCTTATTAATTGTTTCACAGGTAAGTTTAATTCTTTTAAGAGCTTCAAACAGTTCTTCATCACAAATAGAATAAGGTATACCTCTGATAATTACCATTAGATTGTTATCATTTTCGGGAGATTTATAAGTATAGTATAGTTAACGTTGTAAATTGAATGTTGAGGTTCGGTCATGCAAAAGAAATCTTTTTAAATTTCTACCGACATTTCGGCAAATTTATTGCCTTCTTCAGGGTCTGTACAAAGGTTTTAATACAAATTAAAAAAAAAATAGAAACAACATAAAATATGAACTTAAAATAAACATTTTTAAAATAAACTATACAATAAATACACTAAATAAAAAGTATGATATATATAGCACATTTAAATTTATTTTAAAATATTGTTGTAGAACAGATCAATATTAAACTAAATCACAACTATTGAAACTTTGACAATATGTGGCATATTATATAAGAGTGAAGTATGGAAATAACTTAGGAAATGTACTTACAAAAATTTTCAGTTAGAATTACTTACAAACTGCAGTTTAACCTGTCACATACCATCACCAAGATTTAGTTTGAATCTTCTACATTCCTATACACACTGAAACTTCATCTAAAGTATATTCGCAGATGTATGTCCTAGCCATCACACAGGTATCCAAATTTATTTGTGAACGAGATGATAAAAAAAAAAAATATATTTTGATTCACTGACTGGGAAAAATTATTTAATTCATATGATATGAATTTGGATGGGTTAGTAAATGGTAGTGTATGGATCTCGGAACTGTTAGATAGAATAAAGAAACATTTTTTATTATACAAGTTGTGTACTGACAATAGTCAACGTTGTAGTATACAAACGGTTATCAACAATTAACCTAGTAATGTTGGGTGTTGGTGTAGTGGTTATGAGCATGGACTTGTAAGTGGGAGGACCCCAGCGTATAACTAAATTTTATATTTGTTTAAAAAATGTTATTAGTAAAGTAAGTGCTTTCGCCCCCGTCCACGACACCTAATTTGGTAGTTGGACGTTAAGCCCGCCTGAATAAATAGGCATTACTTTACTTTACTTTATGCTAAATAGTATTTTAAAAACACAAAGAATTTTAAATATTATTGCAGTTAATTCCCATGAAGATGAAATGGGGTTCATTATTATGAATAATATATAATAATAATAAAATTGTCTTTATTAGGAACATATAATACAAATATACAAAAAATAAATCTCTTTTGTTTTAAGACGAATACTCATGATCCATTGACCAGCTGAGGGGTCGCCTTGAACTTAAACAAACTAAACTTTTCCGCCTTGGAAATACAATTTGATGACAAAAAAAAAAAATATAATTCAAAATGAAAAATCCTAAATATTAGAATTACAACAAAACAAAAAGAAGAAAAAAAATCATTACTCCCTTAAACTGAAATGTATCAAGCCTTGTTAAATTAAAAAGGATAATAATAATAAAAAATCTGGTGTGAAACACTCACACAACTTTCTCTTACTATAGTTCTCAAAATGATAATTGACAAATTTTTATAGTTTGTGTACCAAATTTATGAAATTGTCGAAAACTGAAAAAAAAACCTGTTCAGTAAAAGGCACACTTCCGGTTTAGTAATTTCTTGAAACTCGGAGAATTTCAGCCATCTATTTATTCCAACTAATTTGTTTGGGATGATAGAATTGTTAATCAACTAGGATAGCACTTTGATGAAAATCTAACCCCACCCCTCCCCTAAAAGTGATCTTAAAAGAAATTTCCCAGAGAAATGTTTCAGATAAAAGTTGTAGATCTTTGCATGTTTAGTTTATATACGAAGTTTCAAAAAAAAATCGTCAGAGCTATTTTTGAGAAAATTGCTAAAAATTGAATAAATCATTTAGTAAAGTGGTAAAGTAAACGCACTTCCGGTTATAGACAGGAATATATAGCTTATTAGTTTATATTTTGGTCCTGTCTACAGCCTGTTTGGTGTGTCTACAGGCCATGAAAAATATGAATACAATTACATTATAACTAATACAGTAAAATAAATTACTTTCTATAATAAAAACCACGTGGTGCTCATCCAAATTCTATAATTCTATAGTGGTTCTATAAAATAAAAAGCGAAATTTCGGGGTCTGCACTCTATTTCTTGTGTGAAACAGCTCGTATAATATTATTTTCCAAAATTTTCCAATCATAGTGGTCATATGAAGTTTCCAAATTTAAACCTTTATCCAATGTTAATACGGGAAATTTGACGGAAGTAGTGCACGGGAAATCTCGCATTTTCACAATTCAATACATTGATGAAGGTTTACTCTACAGGGTTATATAGTATAACGTATAATATTGAATTACATTAACCATGATTGTTAAAGTTCCAAGACAAGATTTGCAGATAAGTGAGATTACAGAATAGTTTCGAAATCTGGAGTTTTTGAAATTTTTTTTTTCTTGCTTCCAACTTTTAATTTGAAACATTTTCCAGAAAAAACTGATTTTTAGGGTTCAATCAAGTTTCAGTAAAAGTTCCAAGTTGGATGAAATATATCAAATAGAATTGTAATAATTAAGTAAGTAAGTGTGTGTGTGTGTGTGTGTGTGTGTGTGAGTGATTTTTTTTTTTTGTTGTAAAGATACTTGATTAGTAAAAATGGTTTAACGTCTTAATTAATATTATTTTTGAAGTAATCAACGTAAAAGGCTGGTTGGTGTTAGTGGCCAGTGGTTAAGGACTAAAATCGAAGAGAAGTGTGCGATGTGAGCAGGAGGTGGGTGTCCCTCGCCTGGGGAGACTTGAACGGCGGCATCGTGATGGCCGCTGCACCAACCAGAGCGCAGCTTGCATGGCCACCCTCTCGCTGCACCGCTGCACCGCTGCACCACCCCACCATCTCATCTCCCTCCTCTACACCCCTCTTTTCTATTTACTTACCCCCCTATTCCATTCCCTTCATTAAATGATTTTTTTTTTTTATTTTTTTTATTTTTACTGTTACCCATAATCCATTTATAATTATTTATTGGAATAAATATGGAAAGCCAATACGATTGATGATAGTGAGAAAGTTTAAATATACAGTTTCATCAATAACAATACAAAATAAATAAAGTAGAAAAATCTACACCCTACACCACACCTTCCTTTTACTCCAATTTCTCACATTGCTAATTGAAAGTAGTAATTTTTTTTGTTAATATTTAGCTACTTGAATGGTGAGGGTATCCATGCCTACAATGGATGACACTTTGTGAGCAAATTTCCCCACATAACACGCGCAATTCAATTTTTTTTCAGAATAAAGTTGGTGATAAATCTTTGAATGAGCAGTTAGTTTAAAGAAACTAGCTGGTGTCGTTTTCAAAAAAACACAAAAAAAATGACAAAACCCTTTAAGCCAATTTACACTTCCGGTCAATCGATTTTCTTCAAGCAACATTCTCACTAACAGTATACACGCTAAAATTAACACACGCTGATATGGTATTTTACAGAAACCCTAAGGTCTCTACCCCTTCCCTTAGAAAAATATTTCAAATTGGAATAATAGTGCCAAGTTTAAAGAAATTGTAACAATTTTTGAATTTCTAAAAAAAAAATCTGTAACAATTTTTACTTTGTGTTCCTTTTAGGGAGAGAAAACATTACGAACTTGTCAAATACCCCACATTGAGTCTACAACTTTAGATGCCACCACGTAAGGTTTTGGTGAAAATTGGCCACCCGAATGTTCTACCATTTTACTAAATATATTTCTCTTTGATATATCAACTAATCATAAAAACAGCTACAACATTTGTTTTGAAACTTATTCTGGGAACATTTATTTAAGAGGTTTTCTTGGGGGGTGGGATGACGTTAAAGTTTGCATTCAGTATATTATACGATTCTATCGTCTATAAAAATATTAATAAGAAATTTGGAGTTTCAAGAATATAGGTTTCACATGAAATATGATTTTGTCATTATATTTTAAAGATACAATATACACAGTTTCAGATAGATGTGAAATTCGTTAACTGAACAATACCCATATTTATAACTAATAAATCATATTACAGTGCAGTCTCGATTTTATCCGTCAATCTTCTTTCCGTCACCTCCAATTATCCGTCACGGTGTTTATGCCTACACATTATGTACTCTTTATTGTAAACGGCGCGGGAGTTTCCAAAATCTAAAATTGGGCGGAACAAACGCGTCTAATCCAATTACCGAGGTTGGAAAGTACAGAAATTTTATTGTATCATGAGATTTATTTCAGGTGACTGGGGATTTTTCAACCAAATGAATTTCGTTCAAAATATGGTTCCCTTTCCTCCTCTACACTGATACAAGACCCGCTCGCGGCCTTTAAATAATAAGCCTTTGACCTGAGATATTCTCATTATTGAACTAGTTTTCAAATCAATCAGTCGATTCCTAAAATTAATTACAACTTTCTTCTTAATAAGTTTCGGTTACGATATACGTTCCAAAAATCTGAAATGTCAGGAAAATCGAGGACAAAAAACGCAAGAGAGTTATCTTGGACTCTTTGTGACAAAATAGCCATTGTCACAAACGTTTGGAGCGTTATGGTGAAAGCGCTGAAAAAATATCATTAGACTATGGAATTGGAAGAATGACTGTCAATTATATCCAAAAAAAAAAATTCGAAGATAATTGTTGGCCCAACCTTGTTTTCTTGTTAACCGTCTATTCTCTTATCCGACAACCGTCTGGTCCCGAACGTGACAGATAATCCGAGACTGCACTGTATATGTAAGTTGTATTTTAGAAGAAAGTGGTGTGAGTGTTTCACACCAGACATATAGTCACCACCAAACAATTAATTCACTCCCCCCCATGCCTAGGCATTTTCTTCTTTTATTGTTATTATTTAGGTACATAGGATCTTGTCCAAATTTCTTTGTTCCACATCATAATCAACAAATTTTAAACATTTAAAGCCATAAAGCGATTATCGCACTGACATAAGGGATTATCAGACATTATCGTGTGGGGAAAAATGTTAATTTCAATGCTTTATTTAAATTTAATTGGTCATATAATTAGAAATTTCAGAGACATTTTCCGTGGGTAGTCTGCTTCATTTTGTGGTCATCGACCGGTTTCAGGCGTTTGCCAATCTTCAGGATACCAGGAGATTTTTTTGTTGGCCGTTAGTTATAATATGAAAACAAGAATTAGTTGGCTTCACGACCAATTCAGGGTAAAAATCAATAAACCAAAAAAAGTATAACTTTTTTTTTAATTGTTTTTTAATAATAATTAACACGTTTGACGTTTCGACAAACTTTGTTTGTCTTCTTCAGGAACAATATAAAACAAAAATAAATAAAGAGTTATAAACATAAAAAATTATAAAATAAACCACAAACAAAAAACAAAATACTTTGGTGAGATTACAGTAGAAATGTTAAGTCTGTAATGTTAAGTCTTACAGACTTAACATTTCTACTGTAATCTCACCAATGTATTTTGTTTTTTGTTTGTGGTTTATTTTATAATTTTTTATGTTTATAACTCTTTATTTATTTTTGTTTTGTATTGTTCCTGAAGAAGACAAACAAAGTTTGTCGAAACGTCGAACGTGTTAATTATTATTAAAAAACAATTAAAAAAAAAGTTATACTTTTTTTGGTTTATTGATTTTTACCCTGAATTGGTCGTGAAGCCAACTAATTCTTGTTTTCATATCTTCAGGATACGTTTGTCAGACAGTGTGACAAACACAGACTTGCACAGAGAAAATTCAGTTTATTATACACTTTTTGAATTTATTTTTCTAAAAAAAAAAATCGCTGTATCAGTTTTCTTAAACTTGGAATGCTTATTAAAGAGATATAAACCTAACGCTTATATTAGAAACATTTTTTCTAGACTGTATCAAATTTTATTTAAAAGTTTTCACTTGATGAGGAAACGTTTTGACCTTTCCTATGTGAGAAAAAAAATATTTTTAGTGAAGGGTTTGTTCTAATATTAAATTTATTTAAATTTATTAAAACTAAGGAAATCTGGTATGAAAAGCGCACACCACTTTCTTTTAGTAAACTTATTAATTTTAATGAACATGGTCTTTGTTTAGAATTAATAATATGTAAGGATTTGTGTGATCATACCCGTTTACCTGTATAGGGACTTGTATAGCAGTCGGTATAGCAAGTCGGTACCATGGTTTGAAAAGTGCTGGCCCATAACAAAGTCCACAAATATCCATACGGTGTCACAAGTTATTATTATTATTATTAAGGTATTTGGTCCAATGTGAACCCTGGAGTGTATAAACTGAAGGAATTTGCTCAGTGCAAATCTGTGTTATCACACGGTCTGACAAACGCATCCTGAAAATGGGCGAACGCCCGAAACCGGTCGATGACCCTCAAAATGAAGCAGGCTACCACCGGAAAATTTCTCTGATGCTTTCCAGCTCTGTGAAACCAACCACCATAACAATTAGAAATTTCACTACTTGTAGAATGCATATTTTAAGTTAGATGTGAAAATTTGTAACTGGGCAATAGCCGGAGATATTATCCATTCTAATTACGCTAGTCTAATTCTAATATAGCGTATTGTGACTTGAAACTATGGTTTAGATTGAAGTACCCCATGGCCTTTTATTGAAATCAACACCGGCAGATATTTTCCATGTAGCGTTAGTTTCATTAATAATACTGGACAGTATTCCTTTGGAACTCGAACCAATTATGTGTGTAAATAATTGGGCAAAAACTTGTTTAATTTTTTTTTTTTTTGGCGCTATCGTTTTGGCCATCAGCGCCAAACTTACTTAATATGAATCCCCCCCCATCGTTTTGTGAAAATTATATAGAGGCTGTGCAACATTGGAATTAATAAATAGATATCAGAGACATTTTCCTTGGAAGCCTGCTTCATTTTGTGCACATCGACCGGTTACGGGCGTTCGTCTATCTTCAGGATGCGTTTTTCAGACAGTGTGACAAACACAGACTTGCACACAACAAATTCAGTTTACACACACTTGAGTGCAAGTCAGTGTTGTCACACTGTCTGAAAAAAACGCATCCTGAAGATGGGCGAACGCCCGAAACCGGTCGATGACCCTCAAAATGAAGCCTGGCTACCACGGAAAATGTTTTTGATGCTTTCCAGCTCTGCGGAACCAACCACCACAACTAATAAATAGATACATTAGATTGGAAACTCAAATTTTGGAAAATTAAGTTTGAAATCTGCTGGCCAATAACAAAGACCCACAAATATCCACATGGTGTCACAAGTTATTATTACTATTAAGGTAATTTGGCCCCAATTATGGACCCTGGCCTTATTTATAGTGATCAGATATTCTCCTCTATCCTTGTATATCTATGTACTTTAATGGCATGAAGAATTAATTCCCATTTTAATAAGATGCCAACAAATTTCATATAAAAAGTTGTAAATATCTGCAGGTCCTTTGGAAATGTCCAGACAGCCAGCGATTAAAAGAGTATCCCATCTTTAATAGTAATTTTAATGCATTCCCCCCCGTTATTTTTCTAATCTATTCCTCATAGTGTTAATTTTTTTCTTACTGTTTGGGATCGTATCAAATTTTTGAAATAGAGTTTTCATTTGAAATACACATTTTTGAGATCCATTGAGCAAAAAGAAATGTTTAACCGAATAATTTGTTTGTGTAGCTAAAAAAAAAAAAAAAAAATCCGCAGGAAATTTAAGATTGAAACTTCCATATCTGATACTAAGTTTTTCGGTCAAAATCCATTAATTAGAAGTGCTACTTTAATGAATGGGTCTTTCAGTTTTTACGCGATGTTCTCCAAATTGGTTGCAACGATTTTTCTTCAATCTTCCATACTGACTTACATTCATAAATACTTATCAGTTTTATTTGAAACATTTGATAGGAAATTCATTTTTGATGGATTGTGGGGAAGGGAAGGGGCGGAGGGCGTTGAGCTCTCCTCTAAAGTTCTATTTCAGTGCTAGAATAGTTCTACCACCTTATGAGGCGGCGGTACCATGATATTAAAAGCATTGATAGAACAAATCGGATAACCGAAATTTGCAAATCTTCTCGGTTTCCAAGATTTTTGAATTTATTTCTAAAAAAAAAAAAAAAATGGCTGTATCAGTTTTCTTAAACTTGGAATGCTTATTAAAGTGATACAAAACCTTAACGCTTATATTCGAAACATTTTTTCTAGAAACAATTGATTTTACTGAGTTTTGGGGGACCTGTGAGTTAGGTTTCATTTTATATTGCCTTTACAAGCTTTACTAATAAAGGGTTTTGACAAAGGGCGCCTGCTATACAAGTCGCACATAGATAAACGAATATGATCACACAAATCCTTACGTATTAATAATAATAATAGCCTTTATTGTTCCCAGAAAAAAATACAAATAATATATACAAAACAGTACCAAGAAAAATTTAATTGAAAATTAATAAAATAAAATGTTACTTCTTCTTGTAATTCTTTCTTTGTAATAATTTTTTTTTTTCTATACAAATTGAAAATCAGGTAACTAGGCCCATCTGAGGGCAAAGACCTCTCCTAGATTTTGCCATCCCTTCTTGTTTTGAGCACTTCTTTGCCACAATGTTCCACAGAGTCCCGTTACAGCATCCTTCCATCTCGAGAACGGTCTACCTTTTCTCCGAGTGCTATCCAAAGGAATCCATTCAGTTACTCTCTTCGCCCATCTAGCTTCCTTCATCCTTGCCACTGCCCAGCCCATTTCCACTTTATCTTCAACGCCGCTTCCACCACATCAGACTCTCGAGTTTTTTCCCTTATAAGTTCATTTTTGATTCTATCTTTTTTTTAATATTAAGCATACTTCTTTCCATTGAGTGCTGAGTCACCTTAAGCCTGTTTTGAATTTTCTTCGACGTGGCCCACACCTGTGCACCATATAACAAGCATGGAAGAATACAGGAATCAAAAACTCGGGACTTCAATTCTGTTCTCATGGCACTTTTAAAAACAAATTTGAGAGCCCAGTATTTCTTCCAAGCTATACTAATACGACGGTTTACTTCTTTTAAGGTGCCATTGTGAAATGAAAGGAGCTGCCCAAGATACACAGTGCTTTCGACCCACCTGAGTCTCTTGCCTTCTAAGAAAATGATGCCAGTGTTATTACTATTTGTCATTAGCACAGTTTTTTCTTCATTAATCCTAAGACCTTTTACCTTCCTCATTCAATGATGTTATCATCTCTGAAAGTTCCTGCTCCGATTCTGAAAAGAGAACAACATCATCTGCAAAACGTAGATTTGACAAAATACCCCATTTATTTTCACTCCTATATTACCCCAATCCAAAGTACGAAAAACCTCTTCCAGCGCGCAGTTAAACAATATGGGCGATAAAGGATCGCCTTGTTTGACTCCTCTCCTAACAGCGAAATCTGGTCCAATTTTGTCCATTACGATTCTCGCCTGACTTCCCTCATACCAGTCTTTTATAAGTTCAACAATATTATTATCAATGCCCTGGTTAATCAAACTTCGAAAAAGAAACTCATGCTTTACCAGGTCAAAAGCTTTTTTATAGTCAATGAAGGCCATGTAAATGATCTTCTCGTACTCTTTTGCTTTTTCGATGACTTGATTTATTGTATGAAGATGATCAATCGTTGAATAGCCACTTCTGAAACCGGCCTGTTCTGTTGGCTGCTGTCCTTCTAGACTTCCTTTAATCCGGGATTCAATTAGTTTTCCGAAAATCTTCCCAATTGAAGCTGTTAAACTTATAGGTCTATAATTATTAATATCTGAGAGGTCGCCTTTTTTATACAACAAAATGATGTCAGACAGTTTCCATTGTTTTGGTATTTTCTCTTCCGCTATAATTTTATTAAAGAGTTTGGTCAGTATAGGTACCAGTGAATCGCTGGAGAACTTTATTAAATCATTTGAAATTTTATCTCTGCTAGTTGCTTTGCCACTTTTTAAACTGTTTATAATATAATTGACTTCAGATTCCAAAACTGATGGGATCTGAGACTTCGGGAGATTCTTTACTTTCTTCCTGTTATGTTCCAACTGGTCATCATACAAAGTTTAGTAAAATCTCGTTGCTAACATTACAATACTATCCCTATCGCCACATCTTTTACTTCCTTCATATTTTAATGCTGGTATTAATGTTCTTCCGGGAGCTATAAAGTTATGTTGTAATACTGCTAAAATATGACCATGTTCATTAGAATTAATAACTGTATTAACAGAAAATTGTGTGAACTTTTCACACCAGATTTTCCTTAGATTTAAATTCTAATTTAATATTAGAACAGACCTTTCACTAAAAATATTTTTTTCTCACTTAGGTAACGTCAGAACGTTTCCTTATCTGAAAACTTTTTAATAAATTTGATACGGTCACAATACTTCCAATTAAAAGTAAGAGAAGGTAATGTTTTTGTTGTTCAATGTTTCAAACTATTCCATACTATCAAGACATAGATCACTAATTCTTTTTTTTACTTACGCCATTTTGTCTTTTGGCTATTCAGCCATTTTACATTTTACGTCGCACGGTCCAATAAAAAACTGATAATTGGTGGAACAGCTTTCCTAGTTGTAAAAAGTGAGATCTAAATGCCCGCTAATTCGGGGTCAAGCGTCAAAGTGAACTGCGGACATGTCATCCTGAAGGCATAATGGACAGATCCGACGCCACCCCTACGCGATGTAAATGTTTTTGGATAATCGTGGCCAGTCAGCAATCTGAAATAGGCCACGGACACTCTTTGCGGGGAATTGTAGAAGGGATTCGTCCATTCTGTGATAATAATTGGGTCCCACTGTTTTCCCGCGGTCTGCTGTGGTATCTCTCTCTTGGGTGTATCTCTGAATGGTGAATTCAATCAGGCGCTTGGCTGTGCTTAATGTAAGTGGACTAATTCTTAATTTTTTATATCAATTGTCAGGTTTTTAGAGGTCTATCCAAATTATTTGGGTGTCAGTCGGTTTGTTCCATATTACTGCAAAAACTGTTAAAAGATTTTGTGATGGGCTTGGTATTTACAACTTTAATAGTTAGTTGTTTCCCTGATCAACTCAGCTTCTTTTGTTTTATTAGCCTTCCACTTCATATAAGGAGTGAAACAAAATCTACATTTCCATCGTGATTTGGTAGAATTATGAAAACAAAATTATTTAAAATGCAATTTATATTGGTTTTATGCATAGTTTTTATGGGATAGGGTTATTTCTATATCTATTGTTTAGTAAGCATACTTGTTCCAATTGTGTATTTTGCAATATAAGATATCAGCATACTGTCAGGTGAACGGTAGAGTATAGTCTGCGGTTTACAAGCCAGAGAAGGGGTAAAGGTTTAGTTCACGATAGATTTTTCTATATACATTGGCGTCCAGTAAATATCCGGTCAAAATCCGGATAACCCGAATACGGAAATCATATTTAGTAACTTTTCCAAAATAAGCAGCATATGTGTGACCTGAAGGCAGGAACTGGAAGTAACTGTTTCCCTCTTGCATGCTCATCCATGTTAGAATGGGATAGCGCTTTCGGTAAAGTCGTGAGTCCATCAAGGATGATGATTCTCATTACGACCTGCTGAATAGTGTCAAGTTATGAATGTGTTGATAAAGCTACTTTAGAACTTTCGATCATATTATCTGTCATGAATAAGTTTAGAAGTCCCACAAGAATGAGAAATAATTCAGCAAGTACTCCAATTCTGCGAGGGTCATTCAATAAGTAACAAGACAAATCGTTGTAGCTCAAAAAAGATTTATTTAATCAATACAAAACTTTGGCTACTTTTCAACATAGTCCCTAGCAATAATAAACTTGTCCCATCGTCCTTCTAATTTGTGTATGCCTTTGGCATTAAATTCTTTGGGTTCATCTCGAAGCTACTTTTGCATCTAATTTTTAACTTCTTCATTGGATTGAAAATTTTTCCCACATAGAGCCTCTTTAAGGGGTCCAAACAAATGGAGGTCCGAAGGGGCGAGGTCGGGGCTGTAGGGGGATGTGAAAGGATCTTCCACCCCACGTTTTAAAGTATTTCTTGAGTTAACTGTGCCACGTGTGGGCACGCATTGTCATGAAGCAAAATCACCTTTAGTCAAGAGTCCACGACGTTTCATTTGAATGGCAGGCCTTACTTTGTTTGTGAGCATATCACTGTAATACTGGCTGTGGATGGTTCGTTGATCTCCGATATAGCCACAATAAATAGACCCCTGCGAATCCCAGAATACTGTAAGCATGACTTTACCTGCAGCGGCTGGGTCTTGAATTTCTTTCGTGTGTGAGAACCCGTATGCTTCCACTGAAGCCTTTGACGCTTAGTCACCATGTTCATCACATCTTACAACTCTACTGAAAAATTCTTTTTCAATTAAACATCGTTCTTTCATCTGTTGGCTGATTTGAAACCTATGTTATGGACAGTTCCAACACTCGCGTGCACTTCTTCAGCTATCAGTTCAACAATATTACGCCTGTTGTCCTGAATTAACGCGTTAATGCGAGATTCGAGGGAGGAAGTTGCTACTTCAACCGGTCGTCCACTTAGCTGCTCGTCACAGACACTTATACGGCCACTTTTAAACTGTTCTACCCATTTGTAAACGTGAGAAGGTTCAAACAATTATTCCCGTACACTTTCAACATTCTTTCGTGGATTTCACTACCTTTGATATTCTGAGCAACTAAAAATTTTAATCACTGAGCGTTGTTGCAATGCTGAAGCCATTGCTAACTGAATACATTTGAGGTTATGCTTACCAAATACTCTCGAACAGCTGATGAAAAACTAAGTACAAGGATGCCAACTTGCCGCACTGAAACTATTGTACATTGTTTAAACAAACCGTTTCTGAGCTACAGCGATTTGTCTTTTTTCTCATTGAATGACCCTTGTAGTTAAGAGCCACCTAACATAATTATGCGCTGTTGAAATTCAAAAATTTGTAACCAATGGAAAAAAATGTGTTCAAGAAAGATCTTTCAGGCTTCAGAGATTATTGCCATGCACAGGATTTGGGTTGAGATCGCGTAGAGGTTTGTTGTAAATCAACTGTGTATCTATATTGCAACAGGCTTCTTCAGGCTAGTGCTGACCTAATTTCAAGTACAACGCTGGCAAGAATCAGAGTGGCAAAAGTACTAGGGGTTTCGTGCCCTAATCCCTCCTCCAACTTGTATTGTAAATGTGTGTCGATAGTGAAAACACAAAAAACTGAAAACAGTTAGTGAAATGGAAATTGCGGTTAACGTATTTTGGCCGATCCTTCTTCTCGGATTCGAAGGTTTCGGTCTTCTTACAACAATAAAAGAAAGATTCATCATTTAATCAAAGTTAATATTACTTTAATTACTTATTATAGTTAACATTACTTATAAAACTGACTTGATCGCCATTTTTAATCTTTTTTCAGCCCAAAACGAACTGACAACTGGCCGTATATGGGAGGATTTTAGGATCAACTGTCCTTGGGCGTTCTATTACCCCTCTTCCACGTCTACATTGGCTGGTCCGGCATTATTCAGACAACCGCCATTCTACTCAGGACCTGTTCCACTGGGATTTAGGTACCCGCCCTACCTCAGCTGCCCATCCACAGCGCTCCGGCTGAGAGAGCGTATTCCCGCTTATCCAATACCTTGCCATGAGGTCAGTTAGTCTACATAATTATTTAATGATTATATTGTGTTAGTTATAATAGTTAGTACTTATTTAGAGTTAGTCTACTATTTAAGTATTAGTCCACTATTTACTGGAATGATTTACTGTCTTTATGAAAGATCAATACTGCTAAAGCTCTAAAAGAAGCTCAATGAAATTTAGAAAAATGGTAAATCCAATCTGCAATTTATTTCATTTCGCAATTACAGTTTCCGAGTTATAAACACCTGTCGTGAAAATATCCCAATACTCTCTCTTACCGAAGTTAACAATTATAAGTGACAAATTTTCTTCCCAGTTGGTATACCTACCCAGCCTTCAGTTGGTATACCTACCCAGCCTTCAGCTGGTATACCTAGCCAGCCTTCAGTTGGTATACCTAGCCAGCCTTCAGTTGGTATACCTAGCCAGCCTTCAGTTGGTATTCCTACTCAGCCTTCAGTTGGTATATCTACCCAGCCTTCAGAAGGTATACCTACCCAGCTGTAACAGCAACCAAAGAGAGTAAAGAGCAAAACCCAAAACCACTCTCTCGGACTGGAATGGGAGAAACTGTATAAATATAACGAGGGACAATCCATAAGAACAGAGTGGAATTCAGTTCAATACATCCAATTACTACGTGTCATTTTCATACCACTCTACCTTAAACATTTCTCTATTGTAAAGTCCAGGCAGTCTGTGTCTATTTATTAATATAGTATTACCCAGTGTTAACCAGTCTTCTTCTTATATCATCAAGCAGACCTAAATTCTCTCCACCTAACACATCCATTATACCAGCCATCAATTGTTATATCTACCCAGCCTTCAGTTGGTATACCTACCCAGCCTTCAGTTGACCAAAACATAAATGTAGGTGTTAGGGTAAACATGTTGGTTTTCATTACATAGCATGTATACTTGAATTTAATTACCTTTAAGCCTAGAAGATCGATCTTTCTTCGATCAATCCCCCGATAAAACTTGAAAATCTAAAGTCGCAAGTTCCTCATGACTCACTAAAAAAAGCAATTTGTCCTGAAAAATATTTCAAATAAAAGTGATAGGTCTTATCATGTTTAAAGAAACAAAAAAAACTTGGAGCCGTTTTCGAAAAATTCCCCAACTAACTCAGAAACTTTGTCTATAAATTCAGGCCACGTTAGATTCTAGATCATGTATGTAATGTATCACAGTATATACAGACTGTAAAAACCTTACATTCTATGGAGGTGGTACATTAGAAGCTTACAAAGAGTTCATGAAAATAATCTGCTATGAAACACTCATACATTTACTTTTACTATAATTTACATAGTTTTATTATTTATTTATACGGGGGGGGGGGGGTATTACCTAGTTACAAATATCACATATAACTGAATGAACATCCGAAATATAAATACTTCTTTCTATAAAAGTCATATTTCGGGAACAGATTTTCCATAAACTCAGAATGTTGGCCGTATGCCATATTAATTATTGATAAATCGTATAATCTTGTATTATCTATACAGGGTGTCCCAAGGTATATGGATAACGACTTTTTCTCGGAAACTAAGATAGCTAGGAAAAAAAACTAAAAAAATACGTGTCCCCGTAATTTGCAAATTTTGTTTTGGTGCTTCCAGAAGCGAGGTGATACAGGCCACCAACTTCATTTTTTTCAAATGGGGAGGTGTGGTTTTTTTTTTAATTTAAGAAATAGATTCCTCTATTTTTTTGTAAGAAAAATTTACTTGAACGTTTTTTCCTTTTTTTTTTGAGCGATATTTACAAAGTTATGAATGAAAAAAATGATTCCTATAAAAAATTTCAAAATGATATTATAACGGTTTTTTTTTTATTGAATAAGAAGAAAAGTAATTATTTTATTATAAATTTTACTTCTCATTAATTACAGATCTTGCTCGAACTTGGCCTCCACCATTAGAGATGTATTTCTTTGGTCTTAAGGTATAATTGGCAGGAAAAAGCATGTGTATGCGTAAAAGTTGTAGCATTTTTTTTTTTTTATGATTAATCGATATATCAAGTTTAAAAAAAATCGTTGATGCCGTCCTCGAAATAGCAAAAACTGAAAAAAAGTCTATTCATGCCTAAACCTTATTTCTGTGTTCACTGGTAGCACCTAAACGTGATACCAAGTTCACATTTCAATGATTTTCCGATTTTTGAGTTATGCTGACCACACACATACATACGGGCTTCATTTGCTAAACACATTTTTTTTATATCAGAATCTTTGACAAAAATATCCTTTAGGTCATACGCCATTTGTTCTAAGCGTAAATTAGACTCAAATATTAAATTTTGTTTTAAATGTAACATATGTAGTTGACTAAATACCTTGACGCATAAATTGTAGGTACAAAATGGCATTACAAATCTAAATAGCTTTATCTTGCAATTACTTTAAAAGAGATACCAGAGTTCCCAGTATAGCAAATTCCCAGTATAACGATAAGAATAGTCTTTTAAGAACCATAGCCTGGCAATAGCGTAATATAGAGCTAAAAAGAGGTATGAGCTGGTGTGCAACAAGCCTGGACCTTTTTTTTTGACTATGAAAAGAGTTATCAAAGGTAGTAATCGATGTAATGGAGACCTAGTTTAATCTCTTTATTTTTTTTACCACTTTTACTTCAGCTGAATAAATGATTTAAATATAATTTTTCGAAAGTAATTAATCTTTGGTATACCACCTATAAGTGCACTAGTTGAGAATGGCTGGTGTCTAGTATTTATAAGTATATTTATGGAAACATCATCAAGTTGCAGACTGAGATACGTAGTTGTCAATGGACCGGTGTTTTTTTTTTTTTAAACTACATATTGAGGTACAAAAATTGAAAACTGCAGCTGTTATAAAAACAAAAGTATTAAAGTTTCAATTAGCAGGTGGTCAAAGCATGGCAAAGATGTAGTAAAATAGTCTCGGCTGCAACAAGAGCAGAGGGTGCAGTTTTATGTGTCGCCTAGTGGAGTTTAGCTGGTGCAAGCTCAAGTCCGCTGCCAGGCCTCCAACTGCCCATAAAAATGGCTGCTAGCTGCCTCTCACTTGTTTGCCTCACTAACCTGTTTCCCGTTGTCCCTGCCCTATACCTACAATCTTAACTTCTCCTAGGCGGCACAAACTTTTCTAAACCACTATAAACCCCCTGAGACCAGATATCTTTTCAATGTATTCTTGTCTATTTTATTTAATAACAAAATGTCAGTTTGTATGTACGCATTTCGTTTTAATCGATTTACTAGTTACTAGAGAGCGCTAACTGTATGTATATATATATATGCGGATCAATATTTAATCTCTGCTAATGTCCAAATATAACTACAACTACACCCGGCGGGTACTTTCTTCTTTAAAGTCGGTCAATCATCACTTGATGTACCCATTGTTAGATGCTATCAAAAAGTACTATTTCACACATAAAAGGATCAATTCGTAAATCAAATTATAGTAGCAGGTTATGTTACAAAAGTGTTTGTGCACGAAAACAATACTGGAACTTTGAAATTTGCTATTTATTTGGTATACTATTTATATCAACATTTACTTTGACTAATACTTTATTCACTTTTGTTTGCCTAAACGTCTTTACATCACATTTAATAAAATAATCGCCAAACAAAATGTCCAAAGAAAAAATTGTGATTCGCGAACTTCTGAGACGTAACTGGAAAAAAAAAAGAACTAGGCGTAGAAGCGGCAGCCAAAGAAACTTGTGCAGTGGAAGGAAAGGTGGCTGGTGCACCATAATACGGCAGTGTCTTGTTTTAAACATTTCAAAAAATGGTGATAACTGGCTTTATGTTGTTGATGATGAAGGATTGCTCGAATGTGTAAAACAGGATCCATCTGTAAGCGATCTGTCGAGAATTATCTACCGTAGTTAGAGGCTTCAATCGCTAAGGTGAGCCATCATCTCAGAAAACGAGATGTTCGGAAATTTAAGACAAAATTGCACTCCAATATCCAAAAGATGATCGATTTTGGAAAAGAATAATTACAAGTGATAATGAAAAGTGGAAATTTTTGAAAAATATAAACAAGCGTAAGCAATTGGCACCACAACATCATGTAGCCCATACCAGAAGTAGTTAGATCAGATCGGTTCATACTTTGCATTCAGAACAATTTTGAAAGTATTTTGTATTTTGAAATTGTTGCAGACTGAAGAGCTGTTGACGATGAACTTTACTAAGTTCTACAAGTAAGATATAGTTTTTTTAATTAATCGGAAAAAGATATTCTGCAATATGATAACGTTTCCG
>JAAEAF010007973.1:0-42455 GCA_011037195.1 Triatoma infestans
CGACGATCTGAACGCACGAGATCGCGGATTCTACCAACATTTTCGTCGGTTCTTGAAGATGAAGCCCTTCTGCTGCGAGGCTCGTCTTCAATTGATTCCCTTCCTTCTGCAAACGACTTAAACCACCTAAACACCTGTGCTCTCGACAAAACATTGTCTCCATAGGCCTGGCACAGTTTTTCAAACGTTTCCGTTGCACTGTGCCCAAGTCTGAAGCAAAACCTGATAGCACAACGTTGCTCGTAATTGATGTCACTCATTTTTAAAACGCACAGAAAAAAACCTTGCTCACAAAAAAAGTCACTACGGGCAGTGCAAAAGTGTAATCAACCCATTTTTCCATTATTTACTTTTTTCCCTGTTATAATAACAATAAGAAATGATAAAGCAAATTTTAGCATTTTTAATTAATAGAACAGCTAATTGCCTATTTTTTTTTTTTTTTCCTACGTAAAGGATATTAATTTGTTATCAAAAATGATACCCGTGTCAATGACAAGTAATAATCTACCAGATACCCTCATTTAAGTTTTTGTTATATATAAAATGAGGTTATACTTTATAAATTATCCTTTTGCTTATGAAAATACATTCTTATTGCGATGTTTCTGCAAAACAATATTGTTGGTCTTCATCAACCAATCAACCAAGTACAGTTTCAAATTTCAATTTCTCGGTTTCAAACGACAAAATAGCGGAAGCCAAAAATTTACAAACCCACTTTCAACGGTATTTTTATTAATTAAACAAAAAATCCGCCTTTTTTTGAATTTCTCCCACTACATTAAGGAGAGAAATTTGCTATAGTTTTAAAATTTTTCAGAATTGTATTTTTAGCCGGAAGAACATATTTTGAGATCACCTAATTTGGGAGAAAAAATCGGTATAGTGAGTGATTCGTCTGTATATATCTATGTTTGTGGATTCTATATATCTCCAAAACGAAAAAAAAAAAAAAACAGGGAGTTCAACTTTTTAATATTCTGTTTATATAGGAACCGCGTTACGAAGATTTTGGATAGAATCTGTCACTCCGATGAGTCATCCACATTACTACAAAGATTTTCAGTTTCTTGCATTTTTCTCAAAATAAGATACAATCATTCGTTTTTTTTCAAAGTAAATATCTACATATATAATAAATAATAATAACAATAATAATAGTGTTTATTTAGTAAAAAAATCTGGTGTGAAACACTCACACAACTTTCTCTTACTCCTGTTCTCAAAATTATAATTGACTAAGGTTATAGTTTGTGTACCAAATATAACGAAATTCGTCGAAAACTGAAAAAGCTGTTCAGTAAAAGCGCCCTTCCGGCTTACTAATTTTCATAAAACTTGGAATTTAGGCCATCCATTTATTCTAATTATTTCGTTCCCTTCAATGCCAACATGACCCCTGGCACCGCCTATAGCAATTATTATTATTATTATACAGATTAAAATAATAAATATAGATATTTCTTCACCACCTGGGAAGGTGCGGGGGTTAAGGAAAAAAATATTTAATGAAAATTCCAATTTTTATCACAATTTACCAATCAGAAACGATGAAAATTTTAGAATACGACTGGATGTGTAACAGATGTTTTCGTCAAGGATTTTAATTGGTTATGACGGAAGTGGATTTTTTTTTTTTAAACAAAGAGTGAAATGAGATTTTAATTTTTATTCATTTTAGGCTATTTTATGATCATGATGTTTTTACTACCCTTCACTGCATTGTCTAATAATGCCAAGCATGTCTAATACATATCTCATTGACTTATTTATTTATTTATTTTTTTTTTTATCATCAAAATTTTACTCTATTCAAATAAAGTTCATCACGAATTCAATATTAAGGACATGAATGAAAAAATAAACACAAACCAAGCACTTTTGAAAAATGCATGTTAATATTGCCGTATGATTTTCTCTATTCTGTTGTTGTTATACACAAACACTAATGAACCAGATAAAACTTTCAAAATAGTTGTAGAAAAAAAAAAAAAAATCTGGGCCAGATGTTAATAATAATGATAATAATGTTGTCGGCAATTACATTGTTTATCTTCACAGATTTCTTTTTGTTTTTTAACTATGAAGTTTTTTATTTTTTTGAAGAAGAAGAATCTACTATATATCGAGTGTAATGTCAAGATTTACGTAAATAAAGAGCATTGTCAAAATTGTACTTCCCAATTTCTAGACTTTGTTTTTTTTAAATGATGCATCCATTTTAATTTTAGTTAATTCAAGAAATTTGAAAGATTTATGTGATTTCTTTTCTTTTTTTTTTGTAAGTTTTTATAAATTTATTCCATTTTATCAAATTTAAAATAAATTCATTTTTATACTAAAGATAACAGCCGTAACTATCAAACAAAGTTTCTTTCAAGATCTGCTCTCATAGAATAGTTTGAGAAGTTTTATTTAGAAATTCATTTGCCCCAAAATATTGCTTTAAAGAAGCCCCCTGTCTAGGGACTTGCAAAAATTCATTAAACTTAATTTATAACATACAAAACATTATGTCTGGTTTTTATTAAATATTCTAACTGTGCAATACTTAAACTAAATAAAATACACTTTCACTCTATTATGTTCATATTATTAAGTGGCTTATTGATTGCCCCCCCCCCCTTATTTGTCCACTAATTTTACGATGGTTAACTTAAACTTCATTTTGAGAAAGTTAACAATTTCATCCAACTATTCATCAATTCATACTCTAATCACCAGTAGACATGAAGAATTATCTTCCCCACTAATGGTTGATTATGAAACATAAAAATAAAAAGCATATTATTAGTTGACCTAACAAAATTAGGCGATTATAAATGTATTTTATTATGTCATACTGTTATTATGTTAGGGCTCGTTAAACGTACATAAAAGTTCAATTTATATAGGCCTAAACGTCTTTATAAAAGTATTATCGCATTATGAAGTATACTTTCACTTTAAAATATATACTATGTAGTTTTAATTTTTATTAAGTCATCTTGTTTTTATTGTTTATTATGATAATAAGTAATCCACACATTAACAATATGATTCATTACATTTCTATAGTACAAATATTAAGATATTTTATATTTGGAAGTGTTAAAGCGGTTTCCGTTTAGGAAGGGTGCTAATGATTTTGATTCGTTTTCTAAACTTAGTTAAACTCGGAAAAACATGGAACCTAGATTGGTAATATTCGAAAAAGGGAAGGGATTAGCTCAGTGGTAGCACGCTGGAGGACTAGCAATGCGGTCCTGGACTCGAGTCTAGCTGCCGCCCTTAGATATTTTTCTTCCTAGGAACCTCTTACAGCTCACAGTCCGGTATTGGACGGTGTTGTCTGTAACGAGAGAACACTGTCCGCAGGCCGTGGTAGTGCACTGAGAAAGCTCCGAACTGTGTGGTAGCTATATGGACCCAGAAGGGCTTTGGATAGGAAGGGCTTGCTCCCTCCCCACAGACAATAAAAAAATAAAAAATTAGAAAAAAGGCGGGGCTGGCAATCTTGATTTTCTCGACAATAAAATAACAATTTGGGCAGATGTTTTTTGGTTATTTATGGTTCTATTGCCCCACAGATTTCTTTGTCTGTATACGTATATGACACAGTTATTTTGTCGGTCCCTTATTATTACTTTCTCTTACTACTGTAAGAGGAAGTATTAATTTCTTATTTCCATAGTATTTTATGTTCTATTGATAAAAATATTTCTATTCTTCATCCTTTTATTTTTAAGGTTCAACATCACATTTTCCTGGAGAAAATAGAAGAAAAATTTGGCAATTTTAGGGCATAGATCCAGCATATATGGGGCATAGCTGATTATTAACTGGACCGTAATCTGCTTATTATTACAATTTCATGCACATAACGAAATATGGTTACTTAATTTAGAAATGTTCGTTGCACGTTCTGGGACAAACTTCTTGATTTTTCAATCGATCTAGTAACGGAAAAATGAAAATTGAATTGAAATGAATAATTTGGATTAAAAGAAAGTGTACGGTGTGTGAGGGGTGGGGCGTGGCGGGGTCTTATTTCTTTTCATGCGTTAGACCCTTAACTTGCTCCAAAATGTACATTATTATATGTGGCAAGTATAATTATTATATAAAATAATAAATTTAATTAAGAAATCAAAATATAGGTATATATCTATTTTAGAGATATAATATAAACATCCAATTTTACAAAACAACATAAGTGATAATGATAAATTATTGAAAGTGATATTATTATTAAAATTTAAAATTCCAGAACTTTTAAATGTTTAATATTTTAACTCCAAGAAATATTCGACAAACTGGGTTGCTAATGTAACGGCAAGAGAGAGAGAACACAAGTCCGACCGAGAGTAAACAGACTCTCTCTCGTACTCTCTCACTTAAGCAGGCTACAGTGGGAAGAACCTATATAAGCCAGTGAGAGATCAATCTATCGGATTCAACCATATACCGCAGCGTGTCATATCATCTTGTCATAGCTCTACTCCACCTTTTATATTCTATAAAATCATTACAAGTCCAGTGCAGTTTGTGTAAGCTTATAGTTATATTATAACAGTGTCTTTATATCTCGTCTAATTAATCAAATCCCAATTTCTCTCCTCATCAACTCCATTATACTAATAAGCTTCTTTTTTTTTCTCCAGTTTCCAGTACCCGCTATTGGTAATAAGATAATTCTTATAAGTTTATTTCTGACCGGCTGCATATTTCCTTACAATCATAAATAATAAGAACTACACATATTGCAGTGGACAACCGTCACATGGGCAAATATATTTTGTAATTTTAGAGCGATATTAGAATTATTAAATATTTTACGAGTCTCTTGTGCGTTCCATGACCAATCAATATTTGTACAAAAGCGTAGGATAGTTATCACTGATGATTCCCTCCTAGCCTTTAAGGTCCGGAAGTAATGCATCTGGTGATTGCACCTTTTTCAGAATACGCCCATACTTTTTCTGCCACTATCTTCCTTAAGGTGTTTGGGCGCGCGTGTGTGTGTGTGTGTAATGTGTAATCCTAGGAAATTTAAAATTACATACATATTAAAAATAGTTAAAAAAAAAAAAGCATTGTATAATTCTTGATTTTATTTACAAAAGAGAACATTGTGTATTAAAAAAACTTTTGGTATTGTTGTTATTTACGCAACTTTTAAATGTTTACTTTTAGAAAAAACCCTAACAGTCACAGCTAAAACCAGAATCCAATCTAAAGTTAATAATTAGATCTGGAATAATTTTTTTTGAAATAAAAGTTAACAGCAATAAAAACTTACATATATGTAAGAAGGTTGCCAGATTTAAAAAGATTTTATTGGAACGTTCTTGAGAAAATCATGAAAATTTCTAGTGAAGAATTTCCATTCGATGGTTTTCGACTGAAACCTTTTCGTTTATGTTAAAGGCCATCATCACCTTGGTAATAATATTTAATCGAAATAACAACATGGAGCTAACCATGATTTTTCTTAATGGAATTATGCTGTTCACACAATTTCTTTTTAATATTGAGAATTGATAAAAAAAATCGATATAATAATTTAGAAAATCGACTTTCTTCTCTAAGCACTGAGATTGTCCAAAAATATAATTTTTGAAATACCTACCTAGTACGTTGATTTATGCAATTCAAATTGTTCTCTTTGTATTTAAAAAAAAAAACACTTTTATTGAAATGATGTAGACGTAACAAATTCAATGAAGTTCAAATAAAAATTATTAAAAAATATATTGTTTTTTTTTCATAAGTACGATATATATAAATGCAACTTTAAAAATACGATTACATTTAGCCCATTTAATTACCAAAAATCTGAATGAGTTTTTCACAATAATTTTTTAAATAAAACAAGAAATGTTATTTTTAATAAATCTAATTTTAAATCCTAAATATTGAAAATTTTTCATTTTTAAAACAAATTATAAAACATTTATTTAAAATAAAATAAAATATTAGTTTGATCGAAAAATGTTTATAACACAAAATATTTCTTATTTTGTTTCAAATAAAATCAAGAGTTGTACATTTTGAAAGGGACAGTAGTGCCTCTTTAATAACAAGATAAGAAAGAAACACAGCTTTCGATTTCACTTAGCATACTTTTTTAAATCGTTCTTCAAAAATATTACAAATACTTTTAACGATTCTATTTAAAATTTATATTTTATCCATTCATTTAAATATATTTATATATTGAATAATGTTCGTTTATTATTATTTTATTAATTTATTTAATAGTTATAAAAACAAGTTAGTTTGGAATTCAGTTATTGTTAGTAATTAATAATTTCTGAAGTATTAATTAACAACAACGACTAAAACATGGACAATATTATTTGAAATAGTGTAAATTAGTCATGGTAAATAGGCCAAGGTATGTGACTTCCGATTATTATCATAGAATTGTAAATGAAATGTTTATTTATTTAAACATATAATTTTTTTTTTTTTTTATTATTTATTTAGTTCTCATTCAGTCTATTATTTGTATTGTCTTCTGTCTTGAAATCTGTTTACTATAAATAAAATAATTGCAATTACGAACAAAATGTGACCTTCTTTAAATGACGAACAAAAAATATACCAACAATTTACGAATAATTTTTTTTTGTGGATTGGCATGAGATCGAGTGAAAGATCGTGGGCTAAGTCACAAAGAGAATTCAAGAGAATTCCCGGTGAAGCCGAGGAGAAAAACCTCCATAGTTAAATGTTGCTTAGTTTCATGGACCAGGAACTAAACATTTTTCTTAGATGTTTTTACTTTCTCTTAGTCTTAGTAGAGGAAGTATTGTGATCGTTAGAAAATTTTCCATATTGAATTTTCCCCCAAAAAATAGGTCCCCATAGCAGAAAAATAATGTTTTTTAGCTGTGTGTGTGTGCAAATCTACTTCAAAAATCGATGCGATCGCAATAGTTCCTTTTAGTACGAATAAGAGAAAGTAAAACTTGTACGATAGTTTTGCAGTTAATTTGAGGCTTTAAATTTCAAAAAAAAAAAAAAAAAAAATCTGGCGTGAAACACTCACACAACTTTCTCTTACTCCAATTCCCAAAATTATAATTAACAAATTTTATACTTTGTGTACCAAATTTAATGAAATTCTTTGAAAACTGAAAAAACAACTGTTCAGTAAAAGTGCACTTCCGGTTTACTAATTTTCTTGAAACTCGGAATTTTGGCCATCTATTTATTTCTAATTAATTTTGTTTGGATGATAGAATTGTATAATCGACTATGATACCACTTCAGAGAAAAACCAAGCCCACTCCTCTCCTAAACGTACCCTTAAATGAATTTGCCTAGAGAAATGTTTTAAATAAAAGTTGTAGATCATTGTATGTTCAGTTTATATACGAAGTTTATTTGAGAAAATCGCTGAAAAAGTGAAATAATCTCTTTTAGTAAAAGTGGTAAAGTAAACCCACTTCCAGTCATCCGATATTTTTCAAACTCGGAATTTCAATAGCACATTTAATTCTAATTAACATTATTTAGACGACAGAAATGTCTAATAAACTGAAATAGCACTTCAGATGAAAACCTAACCCTACCCCCTTCTCCCATAACTGCCCTTAAATGAATTTACCCAGAGAAATGTTTCAAATTAAAGTTGTAGCTCCTTGTATGTGTAGTTGATATACATAATATGAAGAAAATTGTCGCAGCCATTTTTGAGAAAAACGCCAAAAAAAAAAAAACTAGTAAAATGATACTTCCGGTTGAGGAATTTTGACAGATAACGTACTATCATATCCCATGGTGATACCTAAACGGAATATTAAGTTTCAACTTTCTACGGTTTTTCGTTTTTGAGCTATGCTATTCACATACACACACAGACCATTTGCTTAAAACCACTTTTTTTTGGACTGAGGGGACCGCAAAACGAATATTTCCGGTGAAAACTCGATATCGAAAATTTGACACGATTACAATACTTCCTCTTACTTAGGAGTAAGAGAAAGTAATATGGGGGGTACTGTATGTTATTGCGTGCTACTCACATACCTACCTGTTGGACTAATAGATTGGAGTTTGTTCCTCCCCCCCTCCCCCACCTTAGAACAAGTATAAGTAAAATTTGAAATAAAATAAAAAATTGTCGTTGTATTTGTAATTGTATTAGTAGGAGTGAGAGAAAGTTGTTTCAATTTTTCACTCCAGATTTTTGGGAGGAGGGACCAGAGGAACTGAAGCTTTAAGTAGACTGGAACCATCATTGACTTTTTTTTTTGTTGTTGACTTCAAATCGTTGCTCAGTTAAAATCAAAGTGAATATCATGACGCTGTGAATCATCATCATTACTTGCCAATTCATTCAATTAATTAGAACGCTATTTGAGAAGACTACGCCCCATAATAGGACTTGGTAATAAAAAACTAGTTTTTGTCAACTTTTAATTCAAGACTATTTATTAATGCAATAGAATGTAAAATATAGAGCAAGGGAATAATAATTATTAACTTTCTTGAAACTTGATCACAATTCTTCAGTTACTCAGCAGCCCACTTTTACTTGTTTGTTGTTATTACTTCTTATAAGTTTGCATTATAAAGCTGTTACTCTTTCACATTAGCCTGTATCATTTCACTAATTTTGGTTCGTTCAGATTACATACACACACACACACACACATCTCAAATTCTGGCTGTAATAAAATTTATTATTTTTGAATGTTTAGATTTTCTGTAAATCATTTATAGTTCTTTAAATCAATTATAGTTGTAATAATTATTTAAAGCCACCCTGTCATTAATAATATTAGATATTGAACATAGCTTTAAATTTAAAAAAGTCAATTCATTCAGACATTTTTTCTCCATCTTGAGAATTGATATATTTCCTTCCCCAGTCAGTTTATATAAAGAAATATATCCTGCTCGTTGTTTTTTTTTTTAAATAGTTTTATTATTTAATAGCTATCCCTTTATCTGCTTGTCTATTGTTATTATCCAAAAATCAACCAGAAACCAAAATCCGACCTAGAAACATTCCTCTCACATTTTTTGATTTTGAATAGGTTTGTTTTATTTATTTTTTTTCTGCACCAGGATTTTTTACAAATATGGTTGTAATCAACATTTTCTGAAGCCATTTTTTCCCCCCGTATTCTATATAAGTAAAAATAGTATAGGTTTTTTTTTTAATACAAAATGCCAGGGTTAAATGCTTAAATGAGTCATATCAATTGTATAAAGGGTACTGATTCGCAAAGTTGGAAATTTAAGTTAATTAATTCTTTTACTTTAGTCAAGTAATCATTCATTAAACAAGTATATGTTGATGTAATTATTTATTTGCCTAAAATAAATAAATTTATTTATTTATTTATTTTAATTTGGCATATTTTTCTGTATAATAATTTATATTTTCAAAAAATAAAAGTAAAAATAAATCCTTAAAGATATTTTTATTCCCCTGAGGGATTTAATCCGTCGTAGTACCTTTTTAATTGTTCTGACCAGTTTCTGATCCTCATCGATCGTCAGAGTATGGTTCTTTAAGTTTGGGTAGAGGTTAAGTGATTAAGATTAAATCATGGGATGGGGTCCTGATCCCAGCAAATGCAGCCAGTTAGTGGCTTATTGTGCCTACTGCTTACTGTGCCTGTAGGTTTTGTATGAGAAACCTTCCTTCATGACATTGGTAGCTTTCCAACCAAATCTCTTTGCACTATTATTTCCTCTGGACCCTGTGTGCTAACTAACAGAGGAGGATCTCTTTAGTTCTTTTCACAACTTTCGACATCATCATCTTGTTGTTGTGTTTGGTTCCTGGACTTAGTAGTTTTCAGATTCGGTGGTGCTCTCTCTCCAGAACCAGTCTCTAAGATGCATGTGTACTATCCTTTTGGATATCCATTGGACCAGGTTCTGGCCCACAGAACGGAGTATTCAGCTCAGTTTTGGCCGACTGTTTTATTGCCTCTAATCGCCACATATCCCGGCACCCATTCCAATCAAATTTTATTGTACCGGCAAAGTTGCGTCAAGCATTCTCTCCATTCCCTAATTAGAGATGAACCATTCAGTGTAGCCTGGCTGACCGAAAAGATGAGAATCTCCTTATTTATAAGGGCCATTCTCAGGTTTTCCTCGGCAAGAGAGTTAATCAGTGTAGTATGTGGCAGAAAACCCTTGCACTGTGTAGTAATTGTGTTATCCAGATGATGTTCCTAGCCAAATATTCAATAATATTCTCCTGTTTAGTAAATAAACTATTTTTTCATAATCAAGGAACCTCAAGACAAGCATTTCCGAACGCAAAACTTATTTCCGAAAATTTGATGAGGGATCACAATGCTTTCTTTTATGAAAGCAAGAGGAATTATAAGACCTGATGTGTGATCCTTCCGTTGGCGTGCTTTTAGTCAAAATGACATTTTTTTTTATATTTTTTTTAACATTCCACCCTTTAAACTGTTTTTAACTCTATGTTGTGTAGAGAAATAATAGAATATACTAATATCTTGTTGTGGGAAGTGATTTTTATAGTCAGTAACTCGACAAACATCCAACATCCATAAAATAAACCGATATGAATACATCAACAGCTCTCTAAAACATCATAAAATCACTTTTTCTTTTTCCAAATTAAAATGAGAGAGTGAGAGAGTGTGTGTGTGTGTGAGAGAAAGAGAGAATGTACCGCAAATATATTCATATATTGGACTTAGTATAGAAAATCGCGTAAATTGTAAAGGCATTAGCGAAAGTAAGATTTTTAACTAAAAGCATCGATCCTCATATGATTCTTTTACAGAATGTTAAAAATCTGAAACTAACGAAAGTATTAAATTCAGATGAATTAATACGCCTTGTCTTATTAACCATTTAATTTGACCAAGGTGACATTATGAAAAATACCGCTATGCAGATTATTATTTCCCTCTTAGTAAAATAGCAGAAACAAACAAAAAAAAAAAATTGCTTGCGGATATAATTTCAATGTTATTATCTAGATATTATCTAAATTCAAATTTATCAATAAAAAAAAAAAAAAAATGATCCATTTTAAAATTTCGATATAAAAACATTTTTTTTTTAAGTTTTGTCGCTTTTTTCACTTGAAATGTGAATGAAATTAATTCAATAACGTCTATTTCTCTTCACCTTTCTTTGTTTCTGATTACTTTTGTAAAATAAAACCATTTTTAACGTGATCCTTTCTCAACCGCTACCGGTAAAAATAGATAAGGGAAGAGAGAATAGCTAAGTGGTTAGCGTACTGGACTCCCACGCGGAGGATCCGGGTTCGAGTCCAGCTATGCTGCCCTTAGTTTTTTTCTTCCTAGCAGCCTCTACAGCTCACTCCGGGCGCCAATGACCATAGATGTTGACGCGCCTTAAATAAATAAAATAAAAAATAGATATTTATAAAAATAAAATAAAAAAATCGGTAAATTGACTGTTACATTTTAAATTATCACCAATTCATCAAACTTAAAAATGAAAAATCTTAACAAATTAAAAAGCTTAATCTGCAAATATCTGTTCATAGAATTATGGATATCTCACGTTTAATCAAAAGAAAAAATATTTGACGCTCCAAATTTACTATTAAAAAATCTAGTGTGAAACATACACACAACTTTCTCTTACTCCTGTTCTCAAAATTATAATTGACAAATGTTATAGTTGGTGTACCAAATTTAATGAAATTCGTCGAAAACTGAAAAACTGTTCAGTAAAAGCGCACTTCCGGTTTACTAATTTTCTTGAAACTCGGAATTTTAGCAATCTATTTAATTCTAATTAATTTTGTTTAGATGATAAAATTGTATAATCAAGTATGATAGCACTTTAGAGGAAGCTGTAACCCCACCCAACCCCTATAAAGTGTCCTTAAATGAATTTTCCCAGAGAAATGTTTTAAATAAATGATGTAGATCTTTGCATGTTTAGTTTATATTAGCAATTTCAAGAAAATTGTCGCAGCCATTTTTAAGAAAATCGCGTTAAAAAGTGAAAAATCTATTTAGTAAAGTGGTAATGTAAACGCACTTCCATTTATCCGATTTTTTTGAAACTCGGAATTTCAACAACATATTCACAATTCTAATTAACATTATTTAGGTTGACAGAATTGTCTAATAAACTGAAATAGCACTTTAGATGAAAACCTAACCCCACCCCTCCACCAGAAGTGCCCTTAAATGAATTTTCCCGGAGAAATGTTTAAAATAAAAGCTGTAGTTGTTAGTATGTGGTTAGAAATGTGTAGTTGATATACCAAGTTTGAATAAAATCGTTGGAGCCATTTTTGAGAAAGACGCAAAAACGTAAAAAAAAAAATCTAGTAAAGTGGTACTTCCGGTTGAGGAATTTTGACAGACGACCCACTGTCGGATCCCATGGTGATAAGTAAACGGAATATGAAGTTGAACTTTCTATGATTTTTCGTTTTTGAGCTATGCTGTTCAAATACATACACACACACACAGACCATTTGCTAAAAACCACTTTTTTGGACTCAGGGGACCTCAAACGGATATTTCCGGTGAAAACTCAATATCGAAAATTTGTCACGATTACAATACTTCCTCTTACTAGGAGTAAGAGAAAGTAAAAATTCAGTTATATTTATAAAGCTTTTAGAACATTTGCCATTTCTATTGAAGAATTTCAGCCGTAGAGAGTTGTATCTCTATATAAAAAAATATTAAATGATACAGTACACATAATAACTTTCTCTTTGTTGTAAAATAGAAAAATACCATTTTCTTTTCCTTCTTTTTTTTTAACTTATTTTTGTATTAAAATTAACTTTGTTTGGTCACCATTTCTTTTTTCTATAACTTCATATTTATCAGTTCTTTGCCAGAAGTACTTTATTCACATCCCATATTAAAGTCAGTGTACTTCTTGGTAATTTTAACATATTAATATCACACTGATGGTATTTGAAGAGATATACTCTCTACCCATTCCAAAGTTGTTTTTTATCATTTTAAAAAATCGCTTTGTTTTTAATTATAAACTAATTAACTTAAAGTTTATATCTGTCAGAAGAATTTCATGGGATGTTTCTTCTTCTTCTTTTTTACTTTCTCTTACTCCAAGTAAGAGGAAGTATTGTAATCGTGTCAAATTTTCGATATCGAGTTTCACCGGAAATATCCGTTTTGAGGTCCCCTGAGTCCAAAAAAGTGGTTTTTAGCAAATGGTCTGTGTGTGTGTGTGTGTGTGTGTGTGTGTGTGTGTATGTATGTATGTGACAGCATAGCTCAAAAACGAAAAACCGTAGAAAGTTAAACTTGATATTCCGTTTAGGTATCACGATGGATCTGACACTACATTATCTGTCAAAATTCCTCAACCGGAAGTACCACTTTACTAGTTAGATTTTTTACTTTTTTGCGATTTTCTCAAAAATGGCTCCGACGATTTTCTTTAAACTCGAAACATCAACCACACATACAAAGAGCTACAACTTTTATTTGAAACATTTCTCCGGGAAAATGCTCTGAAGCGCACTTTTGGGGGAGGGGTGGGATTAGGTTTTCATCTAAAGTGCTATTTCAGTTTATTTCACAATTCTGTCATCTAAATAATGTTAATTAGAATTAAATATGTTGTTGAAATTCCGAGTTTGAAAAAAATCGGATAACCGGAAGTGCGTTTACTTTACCACTTTACTAAATGATTTATTCACTTTTTGAAAATTTTCTCAAAAATGGCTCCGACGATTTTTATGAAACTTCGTATATAAACTAACATGCAAAGATCTACAACTTTTATCTAAAACATTTCTCTGGGAAAATTCTTTTAAGGGCACTTTTAGGGGAGGGGTAGGGTTAGATTTTCATCTAAAGTGCTATCCTAGTTGATTATACAATTCTATCATCCAAACATAATTAGTTAGAAATAAATGGATGGCTGAAAGTCCAAGTTTCAAGAAAATTAGTAAACCGGAAGTGCGCTTTTACTGAACAGTTTTTTCAGTTTTTCGACGAATTTCATTAAATTTGGTACACAAACTATAAAATTTGTCAATTATCATTTTGAGAACTGGAGTAAGAGAAAGTTGTGTGAGTGTTTCACACCAGATTTTTATTATACAAATGTGTCATGTCTTTAAATGAACGCGAAGAATGCAGTAGAAACTGTTTTTAGCATAAATAAAATCATTTCAAAAATTTCTGTTGTGAAATACCTAGGCATATCATCTCTTCCAAATAATGGGAATTTTCATACCGGACAAATTTTCTAGAAACTTGGTATTCGTAACAAATATTTTTTTGTTTTACCTCACAGATTTTGTCGTGTGATTTACATATTACATAGCTATCTATGTGCTTCACTTAATGGTATTCAAAAAAAAAAAAAATGGAAATCTAAAAATAATATGTCTTATTATCAAGTATTAATTAATAATACCAAGTTTTAAAGAATGCGTTGGTGTAACGGTTACAAATAAATTGCAAACAATTGAAACTAGAAAAATATAGTTTATTATAAAATGTTTCTTCAAGCATTTTATCATTTTTATGTTGAATAAAAATATTATATAACTTACCAAAGAACTCATTGTATATCTGAATTAACGGACAGTTAATACTTTGGAAGAATTTTTTTAAAAAAAATTTAAGTTTTTATTAATTTAACAAAACAATTGACTTAATTTATTATACATTTTTTTTTGTTTAAAATTTAAGACATTTCTTTCTTTCTTTTAAAAGCGGTCTTGGATGAATTGTTAACAAAAATGGTTTATTGTGTAAAAATTAATTTTAAGTTTGTTTGAGAATATAATTTTATTTTTTATATAATTTTTACTTTCTCTTACTCCTCAGTAAGAGGAAGTATTGTAATCGTGTCAAATTTTCGATATTGAGTTTTCACCGGAAATATCCGTTTTGAGGTCCCCTGAGTCCAAAAAAGTGGTTTTTAGCAAATGGTCTGTGTGTGTGTGTGTGTGTGTGTGTGTCTGTGTGTATGTGAACAGCATAGCTCAAAAACGAAAAACCGTAGAAAGCTAAAACTTGATATTCCGTTTAGGTATCACCATGCGATCTGACTGTGCGTTATCTGTCAAAATTCCTCAACCGGAAGTACCACTTTACTAGTTGTTTTTTCTTTAATCTTGGTACATCAACTACATATACAAGGAGCTACAACTTTTATTTGAAACATTTCTCTGGAAAAATTCATTTAAGGGCACTTTCGGGGGAGGGGCGGGGTTAGGTTATCCTCTAAAGTGCTATTTCAGTTTATTGCACAATTCGATCATTTAAATAATGTTAATTAGAATTAAATATGTTGTTGAAATTCCGAGTTTGAGGAAAATCGGATAACCGGAAGTGCTTTTGTTTTAACACTTTACTAAATGATTTTTTCACTTTTTTGCGATTTTCTCAAAAATAGCCGCGATGATTTTCTTGAAACTTCACATATAAACTAAACATTCAAAGATCTACAATTTTAAATAAAACATTTCTCTGGAAAAATTCATTTAAGGGCACTTTTAGGACAGGGGATAGGGTTACAGCTTCCTCTAAAGTGGCATCATCTTGATTATACAACTCTATCATACAAATGAAATTAATTAGAAATAAATAGATGGCCAAAATTCCGAGTTTGAAGGAAATCAGTAAACCGGAAGTACGCTTTTACTGAATAGTTTCTTTCAGTTTTCGACAAATTTCATTAAATTTGGTGCACAAACTAATTTTGAGAACTGGAGTAAGAGAAAGTTGTGTGAGTGTTTCACAACAGATTTTTTACAATATATTGTTGTGGTTGGTTTCGTAGAGTTGGAAAGCATCAGAGATATTTTCCAGATAGCCTACTTCTTTTTATGATCATCGACCGGTTCCGGGCGTTCGCCCATCATCAGGATGTTTTTGTCAAACAGTGTAATAAAATAGTCTAGCACAGAGCAAATACAGTTGATACACTCAGCTATTTGCAATTGAAGCTGACCGCAAAAAGAAGCAGCAGGTTATCACGGAAAATATCTCTGATGTTTACAATACATATTTACTGTCATGTATCTTTATTATTTATTCACTTTATATTATTACATAATAGTTTTTCAGTTTTTAAATATGCGTTCTTTTGTTTCTTTTCCTTTTTATTTGAAATACTTTTTTTTTATATGTTCATTAATCATGTTAATCCGTGTGTGATTTGTTTTTTTTATTTTTGTAACTGCAACTCTTTGCTTACAAAATTGTACTTTTAAAAGCTAATATTTTTATAAATACAAAATATATTGAACCACACTTTTATTGACAATATTTATCCACATACTGGGTCAATATTATTGATCAATAATATTGAAGGCATTTTATTAATCAATAAATATTGATAGTGTCCAGGCACCTTAAAAGCTAGCCAAATAAATTGTCAATTTTTTGTAAACATTTATTTATATTATTTGAATTCTCTTCCTAGGAGCCTCTACAGCTCATTGTCCGGTGATGGGCAGTTTTGTCTGTAATGAAAGAACACTGTCCAGAGGCTGGCATTGCACTGAAAAGGCTCCGGGCGCCAATAGTCTTAGTTATTGACCCCCCCCCCTTAAATTTAAACAAATAAAATAAAAAATATATTATTTGCAAACATTAAATAAATATAATAGATTTAAATTCTTATAAATAGTTTTAATTAAATCCAAAATAAATTAATTGTTCATTATTTTTTAAATACTCTCTCATCGTTAACTAGATGCTGACAGTGAAAACTATAATGTATTAGTTATTACTTAAGTTAGTGTTAGTTAGAGGAATAAATTTTCATCCTTATCTCTTAAAAAAAAAAAAAAAAAAATCTCTAAAGAAAGTAATACAAAAATTTCACTTCCTTTACAAATAGTGTCTCGAAAGCCCCCCAAACTTGTTGAACTATAATTAACTATATTCGATACAAAAAAAAAAAAAGAGAAAACTCTCATTTCCGATTATATGTTTTACTTATTATTGATTGATAATTGAAAGATTTTTTTAAAGGAAGTAGTGAAATATATAAAAAATTTCTTTTTCGTTTAAACAACTTTTTAATTATTTAAAATTAGAATTTTTTTTTTATTTATTTTATTTATTTATTTTTTCCTAGGAAGAAAAAATCTAAGGGTTTTTTCCTAGGAAGAAAAAATCTAAGGGTTAAAGCACAGTGGACTTGAACCTGGGTCCTCCGCGTTGGAAGTCTAGTACGCTAACCACTTAGCTATTCCGTTCCCTAGAATTCTTTTAAATACTAATGCAATTTAATATATATATATATATATATATCGTTATTTCAAATTATAAATGGCCTAGTATTTACTGAAATCAACGTTGTTTTTTTCTTTTTTCATTTTATGTCATTCATAATAATTTTTAACTAAAAAGTTACGTCATTTTATGGGAAATATGAATGGTAACCAAATACTCTACCTTGTCAGAAATAAAATTGCCTTTTATTGTTCAAATTTCAGTCCCATAAATTGAATGAAATTTTCCGGGTATTGTTTGTATGTTATTAAATAAAACTTAATACATATGTTCATATATAATTATATGCATGTTTTCCTTATTTCTTGCTATAATTAATAATAATAATAGATAATAATAATAAGGCAATAATTGATACTGAAATTGTAGCTCAGTACAGGCCACTAAATAAAAAATTGTTTGGTAACTGGTACATTCCTGTCAATAAATTTCAATTAAATAAATAGCTTGAAGGCAAATTAGGAAACTACTAATATTTATTAATACTTTTAAGTTTTAACAAAAATATTAATGTCTTGCGGCTATAAATTAATTAAGACAAATGACAGTATTATGTAAAATTTAATAAAGAAAATCATTTTCAACCATTATTGAGAATATCGTAAAAAATTATTTAGTAAACTTGTACTTCCGGTTGATGATTTTTTTTTGCCTAAAACCTTGTGTTGTCGGTCGTAGTATCTAAACGAATTGTCATTTTTTTTTTTGAGATATTTTGTTCAAATATTTTTTGATTTAATGGGATCACAAAATATGTATTTCCGGTGACGAAACAATTTCGAAAAATTGGACACGATTGCATTACTTCCTTTTGCCTCGGTGTCAGAGAAAGTAAAAATTAGTAGTGGCTTTTTTAGGCATTGTGTGTGTGCAATGCCTTATGGAAAAAAAATCCGGTGTGAAACACTCACACAACTTTCTCTTACTCAAATTTTAAAAAACTGTAATTGACAAACTTTATAGTTAGTGCACCAAATTTAATGAAATTCGTCGATGTTTTTGTGGAGAAAATCACAAAAACTTTAAAAAAACTGTTCAGTAAAAACATACTTCCGATTTACTAATTTTCTTGAAACACAGAATTTTGGCAGTCTATTTATCTCTATTTAATTTTGTCTAGATGGTAGGATTTTATAATCAACTAAGTTAGCACTTTAGAGGAAAAAATAACTCCAATCCTCCCCCAAAAGCTCCCTTAAATGAGTTTACCCGGAGGAATCTTTCAAAAAAAAGTTGTAGCTCTTTATATGGCTAGTTGATATTCCAAGTTTAATGAAAATCGTTGGAGACGTTTTCGAGAAACTACCAGAAAACTGAAAATACATTTCAGTAAAAACGTCCTTCCAGTCATCCGATTTTTTTTTTCAAAATGTTGTTATATATTTTTTATATAATATCTTATTTCATATATTTTTATTTCTAAATATTATTTATACGGCAGAATTGTATAGTAAACTGAAATAGCACTTTAGAGAACAACCTTACACCACCACTCCCCCAGAAATGCCCTTAAATCATTTTCCCGGAGAACTGTTTCAAATAAAAATTTTAGCTCTTTGTATGTGCAGTTAATATACCAAGTTTTAAAAAATTGTTGGAGCTTTTTTCTAAAAAATTGCAAAAAAGTGAAAAAAAAAAATTCAGAAAAGTGGTACTTCCGGTTGAGGAATTTTGACAAATAACGTACGGTTCGGATCCCATGGATCCGGACCTAAACGGAATATCAAGTTTGAACTTTCTGACCATTTGCTAAAAATCACTTTTTTGGATTCAGGGCACCTCAAAACGGATATTTCCGTGTGAAATCTCGATATCGAATATTTGACACGATTACAATATTTCCTCTTACTAGGATTAAGAGAAAGTAAAAATTATGAAATCAGTTTCGTATTTTTCATTGACCTATAAATATCTGGACGAATATTAAAAGCGGAAGCAACATGATTGTGAATCATTGTGCCTTTTATCAGTGAGAAAAGCACTATATCTCCTGGATCCTTAGATGATCCTGGATCGAAGAAAAGCCTATTGGTTTTGTCACTGCTTTTTTAAGAAGTACATTTCGCACTTTATTTATTTATAGCTGTGCTCAAAAAAACATTGAATTCTGGAGGAAAAGTCGATGATAGGAAAACATCGAAGTGAATATATAAATCATGGAAACATAGACGTTTGACGGCCATCCCTAGCATCCAAGCAATCAGTTGTTGAACAATGAATGCTTCTTTGAAGACTTTTACATTTTTGGGGAAGAACAAGGCAATTTGGATAGTATTGTCGTCACCTGTAAAGGAAATATTACTTAAGTTCCACGTGTGTCTTTTTTTAAAAAAAAAGAATTATGGAGAATATTCTGTAGAATCAGTCGGTTGATGATTGAGAAAGAACGATTGTATAAAAACTCACCGGTTTTGTTAAGAATTTAAAAGAGCTTTGTAGATGCCGACAGGGACCCACATCAAAGATATCCTTGTCATGTACCTGTTCTATTATTGAAGTAACATCCCCTTAATTGCTACTACTAGACAATGTATTAAAATGAAATTTTAAAATATTCTAAAACTACCTACTACGACATTTCTAAATAATGTTATGAAACATTTAACAAATAAATTTTAATAGGCTTCAATAATAATAGAATGAAACATGAACAAGAGCATGTTTTGTGTTTTTGTTTGTTGTTTCAATTGTTTTGTCTTTTCATACCGGTTTTTATGAGTAAACTTATTTGAATTGCAAAGTTCTTTTCACTTTAATTAATAGCAATGTTTTGTTTTAGAATTCTTCAAACGTCTAGTGCCCAGTTCCTTCTTCATCCTCTTCAGAGTCAATTAAGAAATTGTACTTTCAATCTTATTCTATATCTTACTTTATATTCGCTTCTTTTTATTAATTTATCAATTAAATATTTATATTTTTAGCCTTTCTGTTTCGTTATTACTTTCTCTTACTCCTAGTAAGAGAAGTATTGTAATCGTGTCCAGTTTTCGATATCGATTTTTCACTGGAAATATCCGTTTTGAGGTCCCCTGAGTTACCAAATGGTCTGTGTGTGTGTGTGTGTATGTATGTATGTGAACAGCATAGCTCGAAAACGAAAAATTGTAAAAAATTCAAACTTGATATTCCGTTTAAGTATCACCATGGGATCCGACAGTAGATCATCTGCAAAAAATTCCTCAACCAGAAGTACCACTTTATTCTACGATTTTTTCACTTTCTTGCGATTTTCTCAAAAAATGGCTCCGACGATTTTGTTCAAACTTTGTATATCAACTACACATATATAAAGAGCTACAACTTTTTTTTAAAACATTCTCTGGGAAAATTCATTTAAGGAATTCATATAGAGGTTGGTCTCTAAAGTGCTATTTCAGTTTAATATACAATTCTGTTATCTAAATAATATTAATTAGAATGAAATTTGTTGTTGAAATTCCTAATTTGAAAATATCAGACATCCGGAAGTTCGTTTTTACTGAAATGTATTTTTCAGTTTTCTGGTATCCAAACAAAATTGATTAGAAATAAATAGAGGGCCAAAATTACGAGTTTCAAGACAATTAGTAAACCGGAAGTGCGCTTTTACTGAACAGTTTTTGTAGTTCTTGACTAACTCCGACGAATTTCATTAAATTTGGTATACAAACTATAAAATTTGTCAATTACAATTTTGAAAAGTGGAGTAAGAGTAAGTTGTGTGAGATATTATTTTCGAAGCTTTAAAAAAAATATCTGAGATTGTTCCGGTCTTTGTATCTTGTGACCGGTTTCTGATTTTTGTCCACCCTCTAATGGTTAAAGGAGCCAGGTTGTTTGTAATTTATTAGTAAAATATTGACTTTTACTTTTTAAATTGAACACATAATCTGACGGACACATCACACAAATTGTCTAGCATTGAGGATGAACACAATGTATATGTAATAAGGATCCGGAGAACGGAGAAAAGCAAAATTGAATCAAGACTAGGTTGGCGTTCAGTGGATTGTCGGTAGTCTAAGCTACTCATTTGCGGTCCGGACAGGACTGTTAGTGAGATCTTGCTATGTCTTTCACGGACCTATCTCAGGCTAGGTTTGGTTAGGTCGCTTACTGGTCATTGTGGTTTAAGGAGACACTTCTACATGATGGGGCTCATGCCAGACACTTTTTGCAGAGTTTGTGAAACAGAGGAAGAAACACCCCTCCATCTTATGACAGATTGCTTGGGTTATGAGGAAATTAAGTTCAGGATCTTTAGTAGGTACAATATGTCTGTGAAACAGCTTAGGCTATTTCCCTTTTGTGGTCCGATTTGTTCGGACTGCGGTCAATCTTAAGTGAGTTAGACCCGTGGCTGGATTTTTGTTCTAGACCCAGTTTGTTGTTGTTTTCTTTCGGGTAGATAGATATATAAGCCCAGTGGGGCTTTGGATAGCGTAGGGTTCAGTCCCTCTCCACAAACGAATAGTAATAATAATAATAATAATAATAATAATAATAATAATAATATTGATACTCCGTTTGAGTAGTAAAGTTTCAGAAAAAAACCTTCTAGCGCAAATATCACTTCAAATTACTTTTTTCCCCCTTGCTTTAGCGATTTTCTCAAAATAAAAACTCGCAATTTTTTTCTTTAATTGCAATATTAACAATACGTTTTTTAAAGGTTCATCAATTCTTTCTGAGAAATTTGATTTTAAGGTTATTCTAGGTTAGCTGTGACATTAGACATTGTACTACAAAGTCTCACAGTGTATATTACAGTTTTAATCACTTACGTAATATTAAAAAAACAATTAAATATGTTGTAATCATTAGTGAAAAGAAAATATATCATTTAAGAGTTGTGAAATAAGACAAAAAAGTGTGCATGTTTCACATCTGATATTTTATTTTTATTTTAGGAAACTAATTTGGAGTTCTATTACAAATATTAACATAAATTATTTGCCTTGAATCCACTGTTACATTTGAGCTCAAAAATCCCGTGGTCTTCTGGCCCATGTTTACATCCTTATAAATAATGTTAATTTCATATAATTTCTCTATTAATATCAATCAGAATTTTATTTTTAGCATCTTTGTAGCTAATATAGTACTTGATGTATTTCAGTCTGCCTGCAATAAGTAAGAACTGCAATAGTTTTCTTTTGTGTATTGACGTTAATGCAGTTGTTGAATTCTATTTACAAATGAATAATATTGTTTATTCAATAAATGTTATATATTTTTCAAAGAATTTAGTTTTTTTTTTTAAATTATCTCCGTTTTTTTTTTTAAATTTTCTCATAAATAACATACTCTTTAGCTTTTTATCGCTATTTTCATTATTGCTTTTATTATCCTGTGATATAAAATTTAATATAGGATAATTTTATGGACAGTGTTCTCATTTTGTGATCCCTTCCTATGCCAGTTTGAAGATCTACCTCTCTGAGATTCAGGTCGAAGTAATTTACTTAACCGACGATTCTTTAGAGAAATCTTTAATAATATGACAGAAATTCTTTTCTATTTCTTTGTTCCCCCTCCTCTATTAAATGAATAAAAAAAAAAAAAAAAAAAAAGATGTGAAACTAGGAAGTTTTGACGTACAGAAATGATTGTTTTTTTTTTAATAATATTGTTTTCAGTTAGGATTAAAAAATTTTCTTTGACAGGCAGGGAGAATAAAAATACAAAAAACATATATTATTTATTAATATTTTGATAAAAATAATAATTACTAATTATATAATTAACTTCATTGCAGTGAATAAAAAAATGTTTGGTAAATAACATAATTATTACCTGAATCACGAAGGTTTCCGAATTGGCTTAGTGTTTCCCGGGAAGTAGGTTTTGAAACCGATTGAAAACTTGTGTGAATCCTGTTTTACTAATGACTTAAAGCATCGATAACATAAAATAACCTAACCGAAATTACAATATCGTTGTAAAATAATTAATTTCAATTTTTTTTAATTGGCCAACATATAAAATCAAAATACCATTAAATCATTAATCCAACTTTCCATTTTTGACCTAATTTTTCTTTTATCCATATTTTCCTAGTTGTTTGTTTTGGTGTAATAAGTAATAACAATTAATAATGCTAACTATTTAGTAAAACGCGAAGATGAAACTCATCTTAATAAGGTAATATTTTTTTTTTTTTTTTATTAAACTAATTAAACCAAAGTTTAATTATAATACATTTATTATTAATTGATTGATTGATTTTTTTTTTAAATACATACACTCGATGTAATACGAGCGAGCATATGAATAGATGGTTTGTCTCAATCAAAAGTGCAGTTTTACTACATTCATTGGAAGAAAGTTTGTCAATTTCATTGATTATTATTTCTTCCACATTAGTAATTTTATCAGTAATTACACATTATGTGAAAGTAGTTCTTTGTGACCTGCTTTTTAGATAAATATCTCACTTTAATAATACTATTCATTACTACTAAACAGATTATCCATATAAAGATTGTAATTAAATTGTTAGAATAATTAAAAAAAAAAAAGTCTTTGATTTGTCACGTATTGAATGTGAATTATCACTATATTATACAGAATTGAAGTTTCATTAAAAAAAAAAAGTTTATTATCTCTCATTACAATTGTTTACTGAACCCGGGGGAGAGGGAAGGCAATTTGTGATCCATTAATATGAATTTTAGTCCTTCGCTTAGCATCCAAAAGGCGACATTTCTCTTTTTAAAAATCAATAAAGCAAACAATATGTGGGCTTATATTCTCGATTACAACTCCTTAATATCATCTAATCCTTAACCGAGCGGAAATGCTTTTAGCACACAGTAGGGATGGATATATATACCCTCACATCAGCCCTGTCTCATTCATGTTTGCAACGTTTGAGGTCAGTGGTTTCATGAACTAAATTTGGCAAAAAAAAAAAAAAAATCGCGCCAGATTTGTCCAGAAAAACGTTTAACACAATCCTTAAATTTGATTATCTTATAAGAAATAATTTGGGTTCCAATTGGTCCGAAAAATTGTGTGCTGTAAAGTGTATTATTATATTTTGTAGAGAACCATTTCAATAGTTTCACAAGTTCTTGAGGATTTGGTATCACTTGAGAGATATACTGCTGACTTTATAGAACCGATGCCAGGGATCCCTTTTGGCACTTTATTTTTTTCAAAAGAATCCCTTTGGATCACTAAACTAGTTAATCTTTAATTTATCGACCTAAAATACATATATTGTTTCTAGTGGTTTCAAAAAGCGAACTTCTTCAGTGTGAAGTTTATAAATTCATTGAAAGAGAATGTGGAAGGAAGAAATGGACATGAAAACTTGAGTATATCTAGAGATAATGGTATTATTTAAAGGATTTCCAAAATAACTGCTTTAATGAAGTACTTATTTTATACATACAAGTCAGCTGATATAAAGTTAAATCAAAAACGCCCATATAACCATATAATTCAGGGATTCGTAAAAATGTATTGATGCTGTGTGAACCGGTAAGAGACAAAGATCAATTTATTAACTTTTATTTTTCTCAACACCATCAAAAAAAATCATTCACTTATAAATCATTCTTTTATAAAAATAATACACAGAAGTTTATTTTTACAACTTAATATCACTAATTTCCGTTCAAAACAATCTTCCAATGATAAAAATCGATTATAATTATGCTCAATATGACAAAAAACATTCACGTTTTTAATTAGATATTATTATTATCATATCTTGAAGTTAACCAGATGGTGTTTTTGTTCAAATGTGATCTGTTTCATTACTATATATCTCCCAGTTGATAGTTTCAATAGAAATTTTAATTATCAAAAGTTTTCATTATATATTTTTTTCATTGTTATTTTTAAAACATCATAATGAAATAAATTCTTTTTGTGTGTGTGTATGGTGATTCATTCATAATTACAAATTGTAATTAATTATAATTAGTTTGCGATAGATATATATATATATATATTTATAGTTTAGTGCGCGTAATTCTGTATTTTATAGTAAATACGTTCTGCTCTTATGACTCGTGATTCCGCCGGGAACCAAACATCTAGTGTACTTATGCAGGCCCTCGTCACGACACTTCCTCACCATCGTCATGCATAATAAAAGCTTATTTGGTGGTAGGTCATTGACATTAACTTTTTAGTATTGTGTTTTTGTTATATACAAGTTTCAAGGGCACATACAGAAATTTGTTTCGGGAAGGGATTAAACTTTTTATTTTTTGTATGAACAAAATAGTTCTGGTAATATATATAATAAATGAGTTAACATTTTTTGGTGATAGTAAATGTTATTTATGGTAAGCCATCTCTTGAAGGCAGATAATTGGAGATCAATGAAGATATTAACGGTTTTATTGCTGAAATAAATTAATCTTTTCTCTAAGTTTATTTGTCTGTTAGAATTTTCGGGAGGATACTTTCTCTTCCTTCTTCCAGTGAACGTTATTGTAAAATAAAGTATGTATATAAATTAGTGCAATGTATATAAAGGGTATGATGCATTTCAAACTCTGTAGTGCTTTTATTAGTGCCAAATTGTAACACATTCAACCTATTTCGTTCCATGTTCTTTCTTTTAGAAATTTCAAAATTTGAGCAGGTTCTTTGGAGGAATTCTTCATCCAGTAAGTTCAAACGTACATCCATACGTAGGCGTCCGAACCTGCTGTGCATGGTACATCAGGAGAGGCATAAGATACCCCTCTATCTCCCCACAGAAACTGCAGGCGTTCTCTCCTTCTAAACCCACCTACTCCCTAAGTAGCGCTCTCTGATTTTCTCCTCTTTTCTAAATGCTTCTTAGAAGCGATATTCGTCGCTTATTCCAGAAAAGGGTTTAGACCCTATGAAGGCTGCGCTTTTCCTGCCAGAGGTTGCCATTTCTATGCTAACATGCTCTGACTGGCATTCCCAGACCATTTTCGCACGAACTTAGGCACAAACCCATGAACTCAGTGCTTTTATATTGGCCTGATGGATCATAGTCTTAAGATACCGATAATTACTCTCGAGGCTAGTATTACCTGGGTCAAATGCGAACGAAGGGCGGAAGCGTTATCTTGTTGCTGAATAACTTTATTTCGGCTGATTTAAAAAAGAGATACTTTGCTTTTAAAATTTTATAAACTCTATCCAGTTGTTCAGTATAAAGTTCAGGATCAACTGCTCTACCGTCTGAAACAAAAACTCAAAATGCAAAACATCTTCGAAGTCCCATTTAACGCAAAGCTGACTTTTTCCCGAGTTGGTTTACATAACCCACTACGTACAGTAATTCCCATCACTTGTAATTCTTTTTCAAAACTTGTCATCTTTTGGATTTTGGAGCAAATTTTTGCACACTCGCTCTTTGGCTTGGTGCTCTGACAATTTATGATCAGATGATCTTGATTTTAAATTTTGAACATCCAGTTTTCTGAGTTGGCAGTTCACCATGGTGTTTTTTGAAGTCCCTACCAAGGTAGATTATCCTCTAATGGTCCCATATAACGAATTCAGTTTCATACATTCTAGCCATTCCTAATCATCGATAACCGAAGGACGACCTTGATCTTGGCTCAACTTGAAGGTTCGCCATGATCTTCTTAGTCTCTTTTTTCCAATAATGTCGTACAAAACCGATATCACAATTTTTTTCTTCGGACATTTTGGTTGAAGATTATAATAAATGCGAAGTAAAGACAGCTGTGTACATAATTCAATAAAGGATTAGTCAAACAGATATACAATTATATAAACAAAACCAAACAAATAGGATTTATTACCTCACTTCAAAGGTCAGCACTGTTTTCACACGCAAAATCCAAATATATATTATAATGTTGTCTTTCAACATTTGATTAACTTATTATTAACATTCATATCTCTCAACAAATACATGATTCTGTCATATTTTTTTTTTCTGATCAGTTTGAATGACTGCGAAAAAACCAACTGACTGGGCAGTTAGAAACATCTGTGAACTGCCTTATTCACCATCATATCCATAAAATTAGAAATAAATCAATGTATAAACTGTTCAACAACAGGAATTAAAAATTTATATTAAAATTTATTCATAATTTATAGATATAACTTGAAAAACATTTAACTTTTTTAAAAAAAAAAAAAAACAATACTTTAATGCTACAAACAAATTTGATCATTCTTCATAAAGATTTAATTTATGACCGACCGATATTTAGGCAGCTGAAAACTTGCGAGTGTCGATGAAACTGATGGAAACTTTAAAATACAGATGGTATTGTTGCCGTGATGAGGTAAACATTGATTTATTTACCAAACAGCCAAAATAATAAACTTCAAGGCTGTCTGTCTGTCAAGAATTAAATTATTATTAACTCAGTCAATTATAAACTATTTCTTAGTAAATTTTCATTTTCTTATTTCAAATATTTTTATACCTGAAGATAAATAGATAAATATATAACAACCTTCAGTGGCTTAACTCCAATTATTTCCATTTCGCATTCCTTCCTTAATTAATTAATATAAATCTTAAATTTGTTTAATATTTTCTACGAAATGATTGCACTTTTCACAATATTTCATTCAGTTGCCTTTAAGGATTACATGTTATATTCTACAGCTAAAAGACTATCCATTTTCCGTTTATTTTTCTTATATAAATTAATTATATTATTTTAAATAAGTACAAATTTCTTATTTAATCAGTTTTCCATCATTGCACGCCAATTTTGCACTTCATGCAACTTCAAGTTGGAATTACGTCATGAACTGTACAAGAATTATATCATAGCCACCAGTAGTGTGCATTATGCCATGTAAAGTGTACACAATGTTAACAACGGTCTGTTGCCTTTCAATTAATTTAAAAACAATGATAAGTTAATAGAAGTAAATCGTGTGTAACTGGAAATATTCTTTAGTAATGATTTTTTCAACCCTTTTAGAATTTATAGCTCACTAATAAGACGTAATAAACGCTTTATTTATAATATGATCTAATCTGGAAATCGGGTCTACTTAGGAAAGAAAATGCACTAAGACCACTAGTGGGCCCTGGCTTGCCCTCGATTACATCTCATATCAGCCCTGTAAAACTGAAGCATGAGAGGTCTCCGATCCTAGATCCACTAAATTACTAGCGTCCAATTTTAGAAATCGCTTATGAGCACAGTACTCGCACTCGCCAAGAAGACGGTGTTTTTATGTTTCTGACCTCATTTCTTATTGAGTAGTCCACAGCAAGACTGACTCATGGTGTTTCCTTAAAAGGCAAAACCCTGTAGTCAAGGCAATGCTATGGCAATAAGGCGAATTTCTTAGCTTACCTTACTTTTTTTTACGGAGATATGGGGTCTTGGTAATGGAATCCGAAGAGCGGAGAAGCTCACATTAAATGAATCAAAAGTTAGTTACTTAGTTACTTCCCACCTAGGCCAGACTAGGAAGGTTCGATTCATATAAATAGGGCGAAAGCACAATAATTCAGGACGGTTTTACGACAGTTTACATCAGTACAATTAGTCAGTAACCTATCTACTACCTCCTTACTCAGCCAGTCTGTCTCTTTATATTTCTCTCGTTACCTAAATTCTATTTTACTGTAAAGTCTTTGCAGTTTGTGTGTTCTTTTCATTATACAGTGTTTAGTATATAATCTAAGTTTATTTCTCTAAAATCCATATTCTTTGTCTCTCTCATTCTCTTATTCATTATAGTCTTTAATAGTCTATCCAGGAAAATTTGGAATATTTGTGCCAGTTTTCAATGGCTCTATAGGCGGTTTTTCTAGGAGTTGGCGCAAAAAGGAGCAGGGCCGGTGGGCGGCCACAAAGCGCTCTCTTTGCCAACCTATAAGCCTCTTCGTTTCAATGAAGCCCTGTATCCTGGCACCCACCCACAGGTCAATCTGGTTTGCTAGGGGCTCCCATTCCTTATGTATGGCATTTAATTCTAAATCTTTAGTTGATGATGGGAAACCATGTACTGAACTTTTTTTCAGAACAATCACTTCCATCAAACCGGTGAAGTTAAGAGAACTTACAATTTACTAAAAATTCTGTCTTTTTTGAGAATTCAGTAGGAGGAACGTCATATGAGGAGTCGCGCTCCAATCATTACCTTACTTACCCTTAAGACCCTCAGTAAGATTTCCGTTCCGAATAACACTTATGTTTCTGATATTTCAAACTTTCCCTTTTAGGTAGTACGCCTACTCATAGAATGCTCCAAGGCTACTGAATTATAGTAGCAACTATCTTACTATACACATATATATAACTAAAGTCTATATATATAATGCATAAAATGAGAATAATAAGCTAGAACTTTCACCGGTTGATATGCTAACTTAAGTTGCACACATCAACTTCTCAACAGGTCTTAAGTGCTTTGTTTGTGCGTTCTGAATGTCTTGATAAATGTTATTTGTCTTGTTGGTTCTTGATCCCGCCGGGCCCTCAAGATCTTTGAAAAAGTGGCTGATCAATTTCTCCCTTAGGCCTAATATTGTGTGTATTACCGTTTGCTTCAGTTAAAAGAAGGAGCATCACTTAGAGATAAGAATTAGTTACTTAGAGAATGCTAAATTTTTTTATTACATATTATCATACTATTATTTTACGAGGGTCATTCAATAAGTAACGAGACAAATCGCTGTAGCTAAAAAACGATTTATTTAATCAATACAAAACTTTGGCTACTTTTCAATATAGCCCCCAGCAACATTTATACAATTATCCCATCGTTCTTCTAATTTGTGTCTGTCTCTGGCATAAAATTCTTTAGGTTGATCTCGAAGGCACTTTTGCACCTAATTTTTAGCTATTTCATTGGATTGAATATGTTTCCAACGTAGAGCCTCTTTAAGGGGTCCAAACAAATGGAAGTCCGATGGGGCCAGGTCGGCGCTGTAGGTGGATGTGGAATGATCTCCCACGCCACTTTTTGAAGTGGGCGTCCGTAAGTTGTCTTGGAACCCATCTCAAATTTTCTTGTACTGCAGCTTATTCTGAATAATGTTATGGACTGTTCCAACACTCGCAGCTATCACAGTTCAACAGTAATACGCCTGTTGTTCTGAATTAACGCGTTAATGCGAGATTCGAGGGAAGAAGTCGCAACTTCAACCGGTTGTCCACTTTGTTGCTCGTCACAGACACTTACACGGTCACTTTTAAACTGTTCTACCCACTTGTAAACGTTCGAACGGTTCAAACAATTATTCCCGTACACTTTCAACTTTGTTTCGTGGATTTCACTAACTTTGATACTCTCTGCAACTAAAAATCTAATCACTAAAAGTTGTTCTTCTGAAGTGCAATGCTTGAGCGGACTCGCCATTGTTACTGAATACATTTGAGGTTATCCTTACCAAATACTCTGGAACAGCTGATGAGAAAGTAAGTACAAGGATGCCAACTTGACGCACTGAAACTATTGTATTGATTAAACAAAACGTTTCTGAGCTATAGCGATTTGTCTCATTATTTATTGAATCACCCTAATATATAATATTTGTGGCAATTTTTTTGTATACTGATTTTTTGGTAATACAAAAAGTTATTTTGCAACCTATAACTTTCTGAGTAATCAATATAACTCTTTTATTAATATAACCTTAGAAATATTGGGAAAAATAACAGTTTATTATCATATTAGCACTGGGTTGATTCTTTAAAGTTGAAAATGATTAACCCCTGTACTTATATCAGAGTAGAGATATCTGCTAATGATTTCCCACCCACCCGTGTTTACCACATCACAAATATTTGACCTAAAATATAAACACCCCACATTACATTGTTCAACTTGTATTCTTACCTCACCCAAATGAACTCTATGTGTAAAAAATTACTATAACAGAGAGGCTTGAAGTTTGTTAATCTTGCCAAGATTATATAACAGTTCCGCCCAACCAAACTAAATATTATAAAACCGGCTTAGGCTATAGAAATTATAAATTACTGAAATATAAAAGCGTATTTACAAATAGGAATTTAAAAAAAAAAAAGAAAAAAGTAATTTATTTAAATTGAAAGTTAATTGGTTTATTAAGGGTTTTTGCAATAGGTTATATACTTCATCAATTATTAGATTTACTATTCTATAATTGACAATAAATAAATAAATAAATAAAAACTATTAAATGAATTACATTTCCAAGAAAGCTATTAGATAATGATTTTTTTTACCTTTTTGTGTGTATCTATTGTATTTTAATACAACTAATTAAAATGCTTTATTTGTTGTTAAGAACTAAAGATTCACGATTTTATTTATTTTGTTTACGTGGTTTTGTGGGTAGGCACGAATCTTTTAAATATTGATTCCCTCTGCTCCTCTTCTTGTGTTAATAAAAGTATTTATACTTCTTCTGTCTACAGATTAATAATGTGCCAATTATTCCAATGAAACCAAGTGAATTAAAGTAGTGCTTTCCAATCTCTAGAAAGTACAAATAATCCCTTCCTTTTAGGTAAAACAAATTTTATCGTTTGATTAGATTCTTTGAAATATATTAAATTAAATTAAAGTGAAATATAAATGATGAAGTTTAATACTTGTTTGAACATTTTTTTTTAAATCAATAAATTAACTTCAATAAAATATTGTCACACATTATTAACTCGTCATTAATTTTAATTAATTATACAAGTTAAATAATTTAATCAATTCTTTGAAATTAATTATACAGTTTTTCTGGAGGTTAATCCTCTTCTTTTTCAAAACATTTTTTAATTCACTCACTTTTACTTTCTCTTACTTCTAATAAGAGAAAGTATACCGATCGTATCAAATTTTCAAAATTGAGGTTTTATTATAAACGTGTTTTGAGGTTCCATAGGCATGGAAAAAATTGTTTTTAACGAATGGTTTTTGTGAAACAAAATATTTCAAAAACGAAAAAATAAATCGCAGAAAGTTCTAAACTTTGTTTTTCGTTTAATTATTAAAACCGCATCTGTCGCGAAGATTTCAGACGAAATTCACCAAACAAGAATTGCAACTTTACTGGATGGTTTTTTTCCCCCCATTTTTCACGATTTTCCCTGAAGAAAAAACAGCTCCAACGACTTGTTTTAAATTTCGCATATTTAACTATACCAACATATTCGCCCTTCACTTTTATTTGACGAATCTTTTCCAGAGAAACTGTTGATTTTTCGGTGTTCAGCGGGAAACAGCACAATTTTGAACTTTCCATTAAAGTTCCATCTTCAGTACAAAATATACTGTTTTTACACTTAGTAAAATTTTAGATTCTTTAGAGTCATTGATAAAAATTCCTTACTTTGAAGAAGTGAAGAAATCAACACTGGGACAAACAAATTTTCTAACGACGTCATATTCATGGATATGGTGCTCGCATATTGGTTTCTGAATTTTCAAATTTTTTTGGGGGGGGAGAAAGGTTCCCAAAGATTTTTCTCTTGATACCTACTTCAAAAGCTAACTGTGGACATATTAGAAAAATCTATCAATTTTATTTTCTAGGACAAATCTTTGTTAGAGTTGTTTTAGGGAAGCTATTAAGCTTAACTCTAAACGCTATTTTACGTTTCGTTGTAATTAGCAGAAGCGCTATGTGACGGTTACAGTGTAAACATCACATTCAGATGTTTTAAGGATGGATACATTTTCTTCAAATCTGGAATTCTAGCTGTATTTATAAGGAGTTTAATATTATATGTATGCGTGGTAAAAGTAAATATTGTAATGAAGTGGTGACTTAAAAAAAAGTATAAGCGACTTTTCCCTGAAAAATCCCCCCTCCCCCAAACAAATCATTTTTTTTCTGAGAAAATGTTTCAAATAAAACTGATAAGTATTTATAATATGTAGAGACTATGCGAAGTTTAGAACCGTTTTCGAGAAAAACGCAAAAAACTAAAGAAAAAAATACCTTCAGTAATTTTGCATTTCTGGTGGACGTGTTTTGCCCATCCTATAACTCTCGTCGTGTCAGTTACGGCGACCCAGTACCTAAACGGAATACCAAAATTTGAGTTTCTTGCGATTTTTCATTTTTGAGACATTTCGTTTGAAAAAAAATTTTTCGTACTGAAAACAAGCACAAAATATGTATTTTCCGGTGGGAATTTAATTTCGTAATTTTGGCACTATCAGAAAGCTTCCGCTTTCTTATCAAGAACAATCTGATGTGAAACATTCACACAACTTTCTCTTACTCCTATTCCCAAAATTATAACTGACAAATGTTATAGTTTGTGTACCAAATTTAATGAAATTCGTCGAAAATTAAAAAAAAAAACAGTTGAATAAAAACGCACTTCCGATTTACTACTTTTCTTTAAAACTGGGTATTTTGGCCATCTATTTCTTTCTAATTAATTTTGTTTAGATGATAGAATTGAATAATCCAACTATGATAGCAAATTCAAAGGAAGCTGTAAACCCCACCTCTCCCCTAAAATTGCCCTTAAATGAATTTTCCCAAAGAAATGTTTTAAATAAAAGATGTAGATCTTTGTATGTTTAGTTTATATACGAATTTTCAAGAAAATTGTCGGAGCCATTTTTTTGAGAAAATCCCTAAAAAGTGAAAAAAATTATTTAGTAAAATGTTAAAATAAACGCACTCTTCCCGGTTATCCGATTTTTTTCAAACTCGGAATTTCAACAACATATTTAATTCTAATTAACGTTATTTAGATGACAGAATTATCTAATAAACTGAAAAACAGTGCTTTCAGTACTATGTGTAGTTTATATACCAAGTTTAAACAAAATCGTCGGAGACATTTTTGAGAAAATCGCAAAAAACGAAAAAAAAAACAACAGTAAAGTGGTACTTCCTGTTGAGAAATTTTGACAGATAACGTACTGTCAGATCCCATGGTGATACTTGATAACGGAATATCAAGTTTCAACTTTCTACGGTTTCTCGTTTTTGAGTTATGCTGTTCACATACATACACACACAGACCATTTGCTAAAAACCACTTTTTTGGACTTAGGGGACCTCAACACGGATATTTCCGGTGAAATCTCGATATCGAAAATTTGACGCAATTACAATACTTCCTCTTACTAGGAGTAAGTGAAAGTAAAAAAATTGCCACTTTATTATGTTGCGAGAAAAGATTGGCTATAATAAATATATAGACGATTTATTTTGTATGTAAAGCATCAATTTAATACTCGAAGTGGACCACTGCGGATCGCTGGGAGGCCATTGTAGCAATTTTGTTTTGGCGAGATTGCGGCTATAGATTGGGCTACTCAAATCATTTTAAACTCCTGGAAAAGCTGTGTTTTTTTTTGTAGACTCTTAGGTAGCAATTCTGCATATGTTCCCATTCCAGTTCTGATAGTGGGCGTGTTCTGCGGGCCCGCAAGAATATCCACGAAAGTATCAAGGGAGGCTGGACCACTATTGTTCTCCACTGGATCCCCAGTCACTGTGGCATCCCTGGAAACGTAAAGGCCGACTATCTGGCCAAAAAAGGCAGTCTCTTACCCCCTCCTACAGCAGCTGTGCTACGAAGGTGCTTGCCGTGAAATAAAAGAGTCAACGAAGCGCTACACACATCAGAAGGAGGGTGGTAAACTATGGGGAAGGCTGATTAGACAGCCCCTGCCCAGTTGCCTGCCAAGAAAAGTAGCCACAGTCAATTTCCACCTTCTGACTGGGCACAACTATCTCCAGGCTCACCTGAATAGAATAGGAGTTGTTGACTCACTCCCCCATTACGCCCCTCTGTCTGGAGGAGCCGATGGATGCTGGACATCTATAAAACCTGCCAGTCTATGGATATTGTCCGCGAAAAAGTTTATAGAAATGACATGGAGAAGAACTCCACAACTGAAAAAGCTTTGCAAATGGCGTAATAAAAAGAAAAAAAACATCAATTTATTACTTCTTAAAAAATTTATAATATTGTAAGTTTATGTCTATTTATCTATCGCTTTTAATATCTATTGTTCTGCCATTTTTAAATGGTTTAAATGGTTTTTTTTTAGGCAAGAGGCCTACCTATCTATCTAACTGCCAGAATTAAAGTAATTATGGAGTTAGAATTAAAGTATAATAGAAATTAGGTAGTGAGAGATTTGGAAGAAAAGAGTTATTAGTTGGTTGCTGACTCGTTGTTAACTGATGTAAAATTGTTGTAGGACTCTCCCTTGTAGGGCTTGCGCAGCTGTATATATGCAGAGTCTCCCACTCTAGTCTGGCCTAAGTAGCGAGTGTGACTCTCAATTTTGTGTCTCCTCTCTCTCTGCTTTAAAATCCCTCTCTTCGCATCTGTTCGAACTGAACTCTTCGGGCTGATGAACGCATTTTAAGTGTGTTCTTTTTCATGTACTATTTGTTAAGTCAAAAAATTGATTGACATACTTTCTTTTTCTTTTTTATTTCTTAATTTATTTTTTATGAGATCGAGAAATCTATTTTTATACTCGTAGAATATATGGTCACAGGAGGGTGCGTTCTCTCATCCTGGACTATTATAATATAAAAACTTACAAATATTATGCAATAGGTCAACCAAAATATTTAATGCTGCTTTTAATAAAAATATTTTGATGTCATTTGATAGACTTCTTTATTTTTTAAAGAAAACAAGTTTTATTAGAATTTCAGTATAGTGTGTCTAATATTTGGAACATTTAAAATTTAATCTAAATTCACAAAGATTTCGTAATTTCTCTTACGAAGAGGAAGTAGGCGCGATTTTGCCAAAATTTCGAAATTGAATTTTTACCGGAAATACATACATGTTTAGAGGTTTCCGCAATATGAAAAAAAAATGTTTTTAACGAATTGTATAGTGTGTGAGTTGTGTGTTGTGTGTATACGTCTATGTGTGTGTGAAACTAAAATCTCTGAAAAAGAAACTTTCACACTGTCTGAAAAACGCTCCAAAGATGGGCGTCGCCAAAACCGATCGATGACCACATAATGACTAGGCTCCATGGAAAATGTTCGATGCTTTCCAAAAAAACGAACCAACCACCACAACAAATATTTTTCAATTTCTTGCGTTTTTCTTTAAACTTCGTAATATTATACTATCTATCCATAAATTCTTATCACTTTTAATCTTTAACGTTTTGTCGAATATATTGTTTTTTTTTGGATATGGCTTGGTTCTGGAGGAACAGAAGTGTGTTAAGCTTTCCTCTAAAGTACCATTTCAGTGCTTTCAGTTCTGCCAAGTATATTATACTAATAAATATTAGAATTGCTGGAAATTCTAAATTTAAAGTAAATTGGTTAACCGGAAGTAGGGCTTTACAGAATAGATTTTTGACTAGAGACAGCGCTGTCACGCGGCCTTTTATGTAACCAGATTCGCTACCAAATTCTAAAACTAACGTATGTAAAATACGGTTCTTCATCACCTATTTAGAGAATGGCAACTATTCATTTATTAAAAATTAATTTTGTTAAAAGAATATATGACAGTTAAATTTGTACCTATTATTTGCAATTAGAGAAACTCTTAAGAGTGTATCACACCAGATTTTTTATTTATTTATAATGTTTTCCTTGTATCTGACGATTTTATCACACATTAACCAGAAAGTAAGATTATAGCTTTTAAATTTTATTTATCATGTTGGTCATCTTCGTAACCGAGCTTGTAGCTTCGTTTCTCATTCTGGGGAAGTGGACTAAGCCTAGTGGATTTCCTCAGGGATCTAGACGTTCCTTTGAGTGTCTTAGCCAACAAAACAAACAGCACTGACATCTTTATCACTGGAAGCCAACCAGAACCCTCTAGAAGTAGTTTGTAGTGTCAAACTATTTGGGTTGGTCATCGTCAAACTCTGGCTCACCACAAAACCAATTTGCATTTCCAACTCTTTACAGTTTAAGCAATACAGAAAACTTCTAAGTACAAAAATGTAGTAGTCCCAGTGAGTTTGGTTTTATAATCATTCTCTACAGTCATCTATATCTAGGATTTCTTGCACCTAGGCGAGTGATCCACCCGGTTTATAAGAAGGCACTTACTTGAATTAGATAAGATAGTTTGCTTTGACAGAAGCCATTCAAATAAAACGTAAGACTATAGGAAGTTATTACGCCACTAAGTTTAGCAAAAGCCACAACAAGTTAACCACATATATAATCTAAACCGCTATAGCGGTCGATTAATCCGAAGTTTTTTTTTCAATTACTTCATTGTGGAATGAAAATTATATGATAATATTTGCAAGGATAGTAACTTCTACAGTATTATTTAGTGTTGTTTAATCATTTATTTATAATAAAATTCAATCAACATTAATTAATCACATATTGTTGATAATCATTTTTATTATTATCTGATTGGTAATAGAAGGTGTATGTATCCATTCTTAGCCTGCTCCTTGTATTTTAGATGTTCATTTATAAGTTAAGGAGTAGTTTAGTAGTAGTTAAGGAGTAGTTTAGAAATACTAAATTTCAATCATTAAAACTTTATATTTTTTAATTCACTTAGTCTCCATTTTACATTGAATCAGTGTCTTCTGTTTATTGAAACATTGAAAGTGCTAATAGTCTTCACGCGTTGGGCTAGCGAAAGAGCGCACTCGCCTTTTGAGCAAGAATTCAGGGTTCGATTCCCGTGAGGTCAAAGTCGGTGTTGACCCAGCATCGTGATCAAAAGTAGGAAACTACAGTTACTAGCGCCCTAGGTAGCGAAGGCAGGAACTAAACGGCATGGGAACTGCCGCGTGCTTACCATACGCCCCCTTATTCAAATCGCCGTCTGGCAAGCCTTGGCCCTTAATGGGCTGTTGCGCCATAGGGTTTTTTTTTTTTTTAGTGCTAATTTTCTCTTTACAATAGATTTTTTTCATGCTATTTCTTTTATTTATGTTTTCGCGTAGCGTTTTAGTGTGGCATTATTGGTTTCATAATTTGGCTCAAAATGGTTTATTTTCTTTTATTACTTTCTCTTTTTTCCCCTGAAGCCTTATTCTCAGCTTTTGAAATTAAGTTGCCATAGAAACTGGAGGACGTCCCCGGTAAATTACAAATATGATTTTTCAGAAATCGTTTTCACTTTCTGAGTTTATACGTATGTGTTTGTTTAATGTGACAAGTACGTGCGAGAGAGAGACAGGAAAATGGTGAAGGGATGGGGGAGAGGTGTAAATAGGCATGCTTCAAAAATCGAAAATTTATTTTCATCGAAAGTTCAAATTTGATAATTCATTTGAACAAGAGATTAGATTTCGGACAAATTCCCTTAACTAGAAATATTGATATTTTCATTTTTGCTTTATTGCATATGATTAAAACTATACTCAATACGATATTTAACCAGAACAGTTCACACTACTAAGAACCGGTTCTTATTTAAAAGATTCATTCTTAAAAACAATAATAATAATAATAATAATAATATTGTTTATTATTGTTGGCTTTTCTACCAGGATAATATTGTACAGTTCAGTGTAACAAGAATGAGGGAGAATATCTTTGTGGACAGTGACACAAACACATACAAACACATGGAGGGACTGTATTTGTGTGTTTGTGTGAGGAAGATACTGTTTCTACCGTTACCGGTTCACTATCACAATTACCTCCATAGAAAAAGGAACGATTGCCATACCACTTTGGCAAGATAACAACGCCACCATTTTATTAGGTGAAGGATTTTACAAACTAGAGTATATCGAACCAGTCCTTTAAAGGAAGAAGAATTTCCACAAGATCTAATACTTTGTATAAAATAACTGTTACATAAAGAATTTTGTTGAATATTTTGCATACGATAATATGTAAGAAATATGCTTTAAAGTAAAAAAAAATGGCAAATGTATATTAAAATTATATAATTAAAAGTGAAGAATTTATTTTTGTTTTATTTGAAAGTAGATTTTTTAGAAATTTTGATTAGACCGCGCGTGTCTTTTCTCATTTGTTTTTCTTTCAATTAATCGATTGTTCGACAACATGTCTCGTTACTTATTTTTCTTCTTTTTTTTTTATTTAGTTTTTTGTGAATGTCTTCAAAACGATTCCTGTGAATTCCTGTGTGTGAATGTAATTGTAATCAAAATTGTTATTTCTTATTACACTACAGTTAAAAACAATAAACATTCCGATCTTGTTAGGATTGTTATCCAAATTCAGTTTTTTACCGGAAACAGAAGTTTAGAAGATGTTTTTATCTAATGGTTGGAATATATAAGGACAGCATTCCAAAAAAAAAAAAAAAATAATTTGACGTAAAACAAACAAACTACTTTCCTTAATGCCATTTATTTACATAGTGATTATTGAACAAATTGACTTCAAATTTAGAAGACTGTTACTAAATAAATTTTATAACTAGCTTCAATGTTATGTGTAAAGCTTAATAACGAGTGTCATTCAATCAATAAGTAACGAGACAAATCGCTGTAAGTTTAAAAAATGATTTATTTAATCAATACAAAATTTTGGCTACTTTTCAACATAGTCCTCCCCAGCAACATTTTATACACTTTCCCCATTGTGTTTCTATTTGCCCCATTGTGCTTCTGGCATAAAATTCTTTGGGTTGATCTCGAAGCCACTTTTGCACCTGACTTTTTTAGCTTCTTCATTGCATTAAAAAATGTTTCCCATGTGTAGTGCCTCTTTAAGTGGTCCAAACAAATGGAAGTCCGATAGGACGAGGTCGGAGCTGTAGGTAGGATGTGGAAGGATCTTCCACCCCACTTTTTGAAGTGTATTTTTGGGTTAACTGTGCCGTGTGTGGGCGTGCGTTGTCATGAGCAAAATCACATCTTTAGTCAAGATGTGACCACGACGTTTCAATCGAATGACAGGCCTTACTTTGTTTGTGAGCATACCACTGTAATACTGGCTGTTGATGGTTCTGTTGATCTTCGAGTTAGTCACAATAAATAGGCCCCCTGCGAATCCTAGAATATTGTGTAAGTATGACTTTACCTGCAGACAGCTGGGTCTTGAATTTCTTGAAACTCTTTTGAGTTCTTACTATGTTTCCACTCAAGGCTTTGACGCTTACACTCCGGCTCAAAATGGTGTATCCATGTTTCATCTTTTTCAATTAAACATCGTTAATTCAACTGTTGACTGATTTTGAAATCTGCTTACTTTGTGCAGATTTCTTGGAAAAGTTGTCTTGGAAAAGTTGGCAGAGATTCCTGCCTTATTTTGTGCAAGAAGAACGCTTAACTTTACCCTGAAAAGCATCATTATTGGAAATACTTGATTTGTATAGTCTCCAAAATAAGGGTCTCATCGTTTTTCAAGCATTATTAAGCTGACTTATGAATTGTTAAAGTTTAAAAAAAATAAATGCGGGTCTAAACTTAAATCGTTAGTATTTTTCTGAAAAAAAAAAATGTTACTTTTATATTGGAATATTAAAAACCTATTTTAAATATGTGTAACATAAAATTTGAAATTATATAATTAATTTTTGTAAAAGCTTTACGTATACTTCCGGGAGAGTTTGTAAATAAATATCTTTAAAAAAGAATGACCAAACCAAAAAAAAAACTGGTAAGTTATGATGTAATAAGCAAATATTATGGATGTCCCTACATCAGTATTAGTAGTCGTATCCATTTCCTTTTTGATTTAATCAAGAAATAATAATAATATCTTGATAAGTGGTTGTTAACTTCCTTTTTATATACGATACACTGTAATTATTATCTTTAGTAGTGAAATTTTGTATATAATTTCGTTTCGCTTATTCTCGTTAATCTGCTACAGACTAACACACATACACTTCTCCATATAGTATTACATCATTCACTTGATTTACTTGATTGATGGTTAATTAATATTTATTTTTATAATTTTATTAATTTGTTTATTTATAGCTTTATATTTAATCAATTTTCCAACTTAACTGTAAAGATTTGTTTAATTTTTCCGTCCAAATTACACTCCTTATGTGCCATATTAAACCTTTTTACTTCCTCTAACTGCTGTTCTTGTCAGATTTACGAAATTGAGTTTTCACCGGAAATACACGTTTTTTGAGGTTTTATGTGGGTGTTACAAGAAGCTCAAACTTGGTATTCCTTTCAAATACTACCACCGCATCAGCTACGAAGATTTCGGGTAAAATCCATTAAAAATCGGAAGTGCCATTTTACTGAATTTTTACTTGTTTTTTTTTTTCAGTTTTTGTTTGTAATTTTCTTGAAAAATGGCTGTAATGATTTTCTTTAAACTTATCAAGTTACACATAAGCATATAAAGTGCTCAACTTTTAATTTGAAAACATTCCTCCGGGAAAAATTCATTTAAGTGCACTTTTAGGGAAGAATTGAGATTACGGTCCCCCCCCCCTCTAAAGTGCTATTTCAGTTTATTACACAATTCCATCATCTAAATAATTTTAATTAGAATTAAATATGTTGTCGAAATCTCGAGTTTGAATATTATTTGGATGATCAGAGGTGCGCTTTAGATGCAAAGTAGTGTTCATTTTTTTGCTATTCTCTCTAAAACGGCTCCAACGATTTTCTTTAGACTTGACATTTATATCAAGCTATAACTTTTATTTTTGAAACATTTCTCCGGGAAAATTCATTTATGGGCACTTATAAGGGAGGGTTTGGGTTATAGGATTGGCTTCTCATTAGCAAAGTGCTATTTTAGGACAACAATGTGCTATATTCATATTAATATTAATTAGAAGTTGCTACAATTCACAGTTTGAAGAAAATCGGTTGAGCAGAGACGCGTGACATTACTCTGAATAGTTTTTTTTAAACACTAATAAGAATTGTAGTTGTGAAGAAATTTGTGCCATTTCACAGTAAGAGAAAGTGAGTGTGAGTGTTTCACACCATTTTTTCTTTTTTTTTTTTTTTTTTTTTTTTTTTTTTTTTCAGCAATTGCAGTCAAATTGCATTCAGCAGGAGGAACAAGGAGATTAAAATTTTTAATTATCTATTTATCTTTAGACAGGTTGAATTTACAAAGAGCCGGATATTTAGTTGAATCACGTGAAGAAATTTAGCGCGTAATTCAGACTTCAAAAATATTGTAAATAATTCAGATCTATTGTATGTAACGCCCCGCTGCATGTTCTGGATTTTATTTTTAGACACACGAAACAGTTTTGAGAATATTGTTGCGATTTTGGACTCATTTCGTTTGTAAGTGTGCCATCTTGGAGTATTGTCCTTTTTACTTTCTCTTACTCCTAGTAAAGTGGAAGTATTGTAATCGTGTCAAATTTTCGATATCGAGTTTTCACCGGAAATATCCGTTTTGATGTCCCCTGAGTCCAAAAAAGTGGTTATTAGCAAATGGTCTGTGTGTATGTA